>CAUYQU010050016.1:0-34100 GCA_963574635.1 Cheracebus regulus | reverse complement strand
AGGTTCTTAGTTTCTTTGCATTGGGTTAGAACATGTTCTTTTAGCTCACAGAAGTTTCTTATTATCCACCTTCTGAAGCCTGATTCTGTGAGTTCATCACACTCATCCTCCATCAAGCCTTGTTCTCTTGCTGATGAGGAGGTGTGATCCCCTGTAGGAGGAGAGGCATTCTGATTTCGGATGTTCTCAGCCTTTTTGCACTGGTTTCTTCCCATTATTGTGGATTTAAATCTTTGTAATTGCCGACTTTCAGATTGGGTCTCTGAGTGGATGTCCAGCTTGTTGGTTATGAAGTTTTTTCTGTTTCTTAGTTTTGCTTCGGTGGACACCCCTTCCCCACAGAGCTGGGCCTTCCCGGATTCAGCTGTGCTTGCTCTCAGTCCTCAGCGCTTCCAATTGCTGTTCTCCTTGTGGGGATGGGACCAGCAGAGCCCGACTAAAAGGGCACCCAGTCCCATATACTCTGCAGTGAGAAGCGCCATGCCAGGCACCGGCAAAACAGCCATGCCGGCCAAAAGAGTCACACTGACTACCTGTGTGGCTCCTTCACGGGGAATCTCCCACTTTGTGGACATCAAAAATTCATCTGAAATTGCGGCATCCACTTGCTCTCTGCGCTTTCACTGGGAGCTAGAATCTTGAGCTGCTGCTACGTGGCCATCTTGGATCTCTCTCCGCCCAGTGATGAAGTTTTTCTGTTTCTTAGTTTTCCTTTGGCGGATGCCCGTTCCCCACAGAGCCTGACCTTCCCGGGTTCGCTGTGCTTGCTGTGAAACTCTCAGTCCTCAGCGCTTCCAATTGCTGTTTTCCTTGTGGAGATGGGACCAGCTGAGCCCGTCTGTCCCATATACTCCGCACCGAGATGTGCCACACTGGGGCACCAGCAAAACAGCCGCACCGGCCAAAAGAGTCACGCTGGCGACCCGTGTAGCTCCTCTGCCGGGAATCTCCCAGTCTGTGGGCAACAAAAATTCGTCGGAAAGTATGGCGTCCACTCATTTTCTGTGCTTTCACTGGGAGCTACATTCCTGAGCTGTTGCTAATTGGCCATCTTGGATCTCTCTTGGGATTTTTCATCAAAAACTTGCCTACTGCAATTAACTAAGATATGTGTTTGCATTTCTTTGTGCGGACCTCCCTGCAGCCTGTTTTTCCCTCTATGGCCAGATTAATAATTTTATTATAAAGTTGATTGTTTTTCATCCAATATTCCATCCATACCAAGAGCTGAAGCACTTCAGTGACTTCTTGCTGAGTCCTTAAGATGTTTCAGAGCTTTGTGCAGTGGCAGTATCATAGCTAATGAGGTTTATCTGAGGCCTGATTATTGCTACATGAAAACTTTTCCCAATACCCTGCCATGACAACTTGAAATATAGTCAGCACTGGCAATTTTTGACAGTCTTTATGGAGACTTAAAAACAAAAATGAAATTAAAAAAATGTTTCAGAAGGCTCTACACTGACCTATTCCTGCCTACTACTTCAACTTATTTACTCTCATCTGTTTATACTCTTTAATTCTTTTGTTCCAACCTCAGTAATCTTTCAGATTTTGTTATACTGTTTTCCATGCTTTCTCCATATAGTCCTCTGTCAAAGAGAATTCCTTACTCTAGAAAGACTCTTTTCTTCTTACTATACACCCCTTTCTCTTAGATAACTCTCTGCTTCAAATATAAAATTTTAAATCAGTTTCTTTAAGGCACATTTATTTTATTCCCTAGAAAATGTCATCTTTCTCAATATGCCTCCAGAGCATAAAATCTCCTCTTTGTGCAGTTATCACAGTTGTAGTTTTGCATGTGTGTGTATGTACATATATGTGTGATTATTTGGCACATGACTGTCTCACCTATTAGTAAACCACATCACAATAGATGCTAAGTTTTTCCTTTAGCATAATTTTTAAACGGTGTATAATAATTTTATGATAATTTTATAATAATTTTCCTTCACTGTTTCATAACATAATGCCCAACACATATAGAAACTTAAATACTATTTTTAGAGTGAAGGAATGATGTGTTAAATGAACAAATAATATCCTGTTGTGTGGGTATCCATTTTGCTACAAATAAAGAAACTGATATGCTAATATATTGATTCTAACTTCTCATTTACATGAAAAAATGACAAATAGAAAAATGCACATAACAACACTAACTTTCTACACAACACTTTTTCTTTTTTCTGTTATATATTTTTCAATTCCTTCAATGTTTTTACTGAGTTTACAGATATACTTTATTAAAATAACATTTCTCTAATGGTTGGAGACATCTTGTGATTCTTTGGGTGGGTAGTCTATTAACAAAGAGTGTCTAATAATAGAGCTTAAACATAAATTATAAACACAGATAAGTATTTTAGGGAGCAGAAAAGCATAAACTATATAAATTCTAATTAATATCATTGATGTTTCAGTGTATATAATAATAGAATGATGTGCTCCAATAAAATACAAAGAGAAGGACTAATTAGCTTATCTTTTCAATGGACAAATCAGACAAATAATTTGTCAAAGACAAAGAAATAGTAGGATAAAAAGTATAAAGCCAATAATATCTCAGAAGGTAGAACATATGTATGATTCAACTTTTTCACCCACACGCATATATATACAAGCAACAATTTTAAGGAACAATTCAGTAATGAAAATATAAAATACAACAAAATAAACCATGCACACACACATGTATGCATATATATAGAATTAAAGTATTTATACATAATTTTAATTGTTGAAATATTTGTTTTGGCAATATTTATTTATATCCTGAGTTTCATGGCTTAGGTGAGATTTGGGGAATGCATCAAGAATGCACAACATTTCATAAAAAGAGACTGCCAAAATCACTTGTCAATCACTCCCATAAATTTTATTTATTTTTACTTTTTATGGACAGTGTATTAAATTATTTGGTTTTTCTTGGTCAGTACTCATTCAATAATTACTATTTATAGGGTTTCCTGCTTTTTAAGCAACAAATAGGAAATACAAGTAGGAAATAAAATAGGAACTACAGCAAAATGAACCAAATAATATGTATGTCCCCCCAGTCACCTGATTTTTAATAGGACCGGCAGCAGATGAGAGATTACAACACATTTAACACAATTATTGTATTAATGAATCATTTTTAAACACAGATGTGAGAGACCTGTTATTCTTTATTTCAGTAATAGCAATTCGAGGTATTTAATTTAATGTACTCAATTTAGCATCATATGGGATGAATTATAGATGTGAAAATACTAACAAATATTTGGAGATATCTAATGCTTTGAATCATGAAAAAATATGGCCCTCATTTCTGTAAAATTATGCTAGTTTTCTCAATAATATGTTAAAGGCAGTGGTGTAAGTACGTAACCTTGCCTTGTACCAAATCTCAGGAAAAAAAGCTATTCATTTTTCTCCATTGATTATGATGTTAGCTGTGGATTTTTCTTCAATGACCTTGATTGCATTGAGGAAACTTTCTTCCATTCCCAATATGTTTATTTTTAATTGTTTATGAAAAAAAGAGCATTTAAATTTGGTTAAATGCTTTTCCTACATCAATTAAAATGAACTTTTTTTTAACTTTCAGTCTGTTAATGTGATATATCTCACTAATTTATCTGCATATGTTAAATCTATCTTGATTGTCAGAGGTAAATTTAATTTGATTATAATGTAGAATCTTTTTAAATTCAGTTTGCTAATATTTCATTAAGAATTTGTGGATTAATATTAGCGATACTGGTGTGTGTGTGTGTGTGTATGTGTGTTGTATTTCCCTTGTGGTATCCTTTGTCTGACTTTGGTGATGCTTGGCTCATAAAATATGTTTGAAAATATTTCATCTAGTTCTATATTTTGGGAGAGTTTAAGAACTATTGGTATTCTTTTTTGAATATTTTGTAGAATTCAGCCATGAAGCTGTATGATCCTGTGCTTTAGTTTGTTGGGAGATTTTAAAATTACTACTTCAGTTTCTTATTTGCTATTTGTCTGGTCATGCTATTTACCCTAATTCAGTCTTGGTAGATTTTTTTAAACACCTAACCTCAGGAAATTTTTCTAGATATTTATCAATTTTCCATACATCATTCAATTTGTTGGCATATAATTCTTCACAATACTCCCATATAATCCTTTTATATTTATGAGACATCTGTTGTAATGTCTCGACTGTATCTCTGATTTTAGTTGAGTCTCTTCCCCATTTTCTTAGTTTAGCTAAGGATTTGTCAATTTTATTTATTTTTTAAAGCAACTATTTTTTGTTTATTGTTTGTTTTTCTATTCTGTATATTTTCTATTCTGTGTATTACTGTGTTCTGATCTTTATTATTTCCTTCTTCTCCTAACTTTGAGTTTAGTTTGCTCTTCTTTCTATAGTTCCTTAAAGCATAATATTAGGATATTTATTTGGGATCTTTTTTCATAATATGGGCATTATTACCACAATCTTCTTTTTTGGAACTTCTTTTGCTGCATCCAATAGGTTTTGGTATATTGTATTTTCACTATAAAACTATAAGATACCATCTTTGACCCAGTGGTTGATCCACTGCTTGTTTCTCTTTGACATGCTGGTTATTATTCAGGAACATGTTTTTCAATATACATGTAAGTATAAATTTTCCAAAATGCCTTCTGTTTTTGATTTTTGGTTTTATACCATTGTGGTCAGAAACAATACTAGGTATGATTTCAATCATATTAAATTTGTTATCTCTTATTTTGTGAACTATCATATGGTTTATCTTTGAGAATGTTCCATGCACAGTAGAAAAGAATGTGTATTTTGCTCCTATTGCATCGAAAGTTTTGTGTATAACTATTAAGTTTATTTGCTCTAAAGTGTAATACAAGTTTAGGATTTTCTCATTAATTTTCTATCTGATTGATCTATCCATGGTTGAAAATGACATATTGAAGCTCCCTAGTACTATTGTACTACTATTTCTCTTTTCATTTCTTTATATATTTAGGTGTTCTGATATGGGTACATACATATTTACAATTGTTATGTACTCTTGATAGAGTGACATCTTTAGCTTTAAATAGCCACCATCTCTGCCTTTTGTGACAGTTTTGAAATTGAAATTCATATTGTCTGGTATAAATACAGCTCCCCCTGCTATCTTTTAGCTATTATTTACATGGAATAACTTGTTTCTTTCCTTCATTTCAGTCTATGTGTATTTTTACAGCTAAATTGGTTATCTTGTAGATAGCATATAGTGTCCCCCCCCCCCCCCACTTAGTCATTCTATGTTTGTTGTTTGGCAAATTTAATGTCATTCAAGGTTATCATTGTTAGGTAAATACTTACCACTGTCATTGGGATCATTATTTTCTCTTTGTTTTATAGATAATTTATTCCTTTCATCCTCTCCTGTTGTCTACTTTTGTGATGCTGTCATTGTCTGTAGGGCTAAGCTTTCATTTTATTGTCTATCATTTGTCTTCTATGTTTTTGCTTTGTCATTATCATGAGACTTATGTAAAACATCCTATAGTTATAAACGTACATTTTACATTGCTAGAAATTTGACTTCAATTACATACAAAACTCCAGACTTTTACCCTCTCCCCCATAATTTATATTTTTGATATCACAATTTACATCTTTTATGTATTGTGTATTATTTAACAAATTATGGTAGTTGTAGTTTTTTAAACTTTTTTATCTGTTAATATATTTATATTTTTTTCCATTCATATTTGCGGTCTATTTATCCTCAAACTATCATTATAGAATTGGAGTGTTCTAATTTTGACTGTGTATTTACCTTTATTAGTAAGTATCATACTTCCATATGTTGTCATGTTATTAGTGTCTTTTGTTTCCACTTAAGAATTCCCTTAAGCATTTGTGTGTGTGTGTGTATGTGAAAGTGTGTGTGAGGCAGGGGCAGGTTCTATGTGATGAACTGTCTCAGCTTTTGCTTTTTCAGAAAATGCTTTATATTGTTTCATTTCTGAAGGACACATATACCAGGTTCAGAATTCTTGTTTGGCTGGTTTTATTTTTCAGCACTTTTGAATATATTACCTCATTCTCCTCTGGTCTGCAAAGTTTCTCCAGAGAATTTCATTAATAGTCTAATGAAGAATCCCTTGTAGTATCATGTCACTTTCCTGTTACTGCTTTGAGGATTCTCTCTTTGATGTTGGCTTTTGACAATTTGACTGTAACATCCATCTCTGAGGACCTTGATTGATCCTTCTTGAGTACTTTTAAGCTTCATAGATCTGGTTGTCAATACCTCTCCCAAGACTTGAGAGATTTTCTGCAATTAGTTTATTAAATAAACTTTCTGATACTTTCTCTGTCTCTGTTCTTTCTGGAAGGGGTTATCTTTTAAATATACTTTCTTTATTTTTCATTCTTTTTTTTTTCCTCTGGAAAATATCAAAAGATCTATCTTAAAATGAACAAATTCTTTCTTCTGCTTAGTCTAATCTGCTTTTCAAGCTATTTTACTTTTTAAATTTTATTTATTATTCAGTTCCAAGATTTCCATTTTGTTCTTTGTTATAATTTGTAACTTTGTTGAATTTCTCATTCAGACTATGACTTTTCTAAGTATTTTATTGAAGTGCCTATCTCTGTTCTCTTTTATCTTGCTCAATTTTTTAAGATTATTACTTTGAATTCCTTTCAGGCAGGAATCAGTTGTTGAAGAATTTTTGCATTTCTTTGCCGATGCTATGTTTTCTTGTTTTTCTGTGTTTATTTTCTCGTTGTATTTATATCTATGTGTCTGGTGGAACAGCCACCAACTTCAAACTTTAGAGATTGGCTTTCATGGGGAGACTTTCCCTTATACATTGGGTCTGAGGATGCCTGTGGAACAGGTTGCAGTGGCTCTGGTTTTAAGTGGATGCAGTGATATAATGTCCATGCAGCTTTGTCAGCAATGACCAATCTCAGTGATTCCTGCAGGTGCCTTGGTGTCCAAGGCTGCAGAAGTGTACTACAGTTGTGGCAGCAGCATGAGATATTCATTTTGTGGGCTGCAAGGATGTTTTGTGGTTCCTGTTTTGCAGGTATACCCCAGCAGCTCAGGCCCAGATAGCCATCAAGCAGATGTACTGCTGATCCTGGGTTGCAGCACTGGCATATCTCTGGTGAAGAAGGGGTATTCTGGAGACTTGGATCCCTCTAAGTAGGGCACAGCTGCAATTACATTCTCAGACCTAACAGGGCACAATGACAACTCAGGTCCTGGGGAATGTTACACTGTGCAGTGATAATTCTGGATCTTGAGATGTGAAACGTGGCAGTATCTGAGTTTCTGCAAGACTGAGTGCATTAGCATCAAGGACTCAGGACCGGTGGGGTGTAGCCATGTCTCAGGACCAAGGAAGTTGGGATCAGCACAGCAATAACCTCACTCTTTGGAGGGGCAAAGCACCACCACAGCACAGGCTCTGGAGAGCTAGTCTAGTTTTGTGGAAGCAGTTCACTGTGTTTGTTCAGCTCACAGGGCAGGGTGGGACAGCTCAGCCAAGGCTCTGTTTCCCTGGAATACAAGGTACCATGTTAACTTGGACCGTGACTTTTCAGCTTGATAATGATTCTGTTTCTCAAGATGGTAGGGAACCATGTCAGCTGACAGAAATTATTTTTATCAGTAAGAAAAAATCCTATAACTAGATACAATGACAAAGTACTGAAGATTTATGTCTCTGGAATACAGCATATTTTATAAATATATTTTGAACTGATGCCTTGTTATTCCAACACATTGGTCTCGTCTGAACCTATATCATTAGTTCCCCCGGGAGCTTTTAGTAAATGTAGAATTTCAGATCTACCTCAGACTTATTAAATAAGAATCTGCATTTAACAAGTTTCTGAGCTGGTATGTATGCATATCAAAATTTGAGAAGCTAGTTCTTAAGGTAAGTGACAAAAAGTAAGCCCTTTACATAAAACCCACATTTATGAGAATAAGAAATAAGAAATAAGAATTTTTTTTTAGTTATGAAGAAAAAAAAGGAGGGGGTCCACAAATGCAAACTAAATGGAAAAGCCAAAAAAGAATGCTGGATTTATGTGATTTATAACATATTCATGCTGCATTTTTATTCCTCTCAGGAAATATAAATACCATCTTTTCAGATAATCAGACTACAAATCCAGGATTAACTGTTAATCATTCTCTTTTCTGCACATCCTAAATCTAATCCTTCAATAAGTACTGCTAACTCTACCCCTAAACTGAAACATTTCTTTTCATTCTTCACTCTAACATTGAGTCCACATTGGTCAAGTCATGACATGATGGTTGACATTTATATTCTATTTTATGCAGATTCAAGAAGTCTCAGTTACCTGTAAGACCCTGATACACAAATTTTCACCTTCAATATTCAAAATAATAGAGGAAGCTATATGCAGGTAGAATCTAGTTAATAAAACCATTCTGGAAATTTTCTGATAGAAGAAAAAGGTAAAAATTATTTTTATGCCAGCCTGCTAGTGTGGCAAGGGGAAGTCAAAAAATAATTCATTGCAGATTTGATCCTTGAACTGTTAGAAAATTTGTAGGTATTTTGTAAATATTTGCAAAATAAATCCATGCAGTTGCGGGGGAGGGAGGGTTTTGGTGGCTTAGCACGTCCTAGGCACAGAAAATTAAATGGTTTTTTAAAGAAAAAGTTTTGAATTACAGAGAGCTCTGTGGACTATGCATATTAAATGTTTAAACTTTATCCTGGAGACATTTGGAAGCTATTACAGGTTTTTCTTATAAAACATACCCCCAGTCTCACACAATGAAGATTCACTTTTGGCTGGGTGTGGTGGCTCACGCCTGTAATCCCAGCACTTTGGGAGGCTGAGGCGGGTAGATCACCTGATGTCAGGAGTTTGAAACCAGCCTGGCCAATATGGTAAAACCCTGTCTCTACTAAAAATACAAAACTAGCTGGGTGTGGTGGCATGTGTTTGTAATCCAGCTCCTTGGGAGGCTGAGGCAGGAGAATTGCTTGAACATGGGAAGCAGAGGTTGCAGTGAGCTGAGATTGTGCCACTGCACTACAGTCTGTGTGACAGAGGGAGACTCTGTCTCAAAAAAAAAAAAATTAGTTTATAACCCATGTGCTGGGTGATTCTCCAATAAGGTTGGAGGAAAGGGGAATAATTGAGGTACTGTTTAGCAATGTAGGTGAGACTTGATGAAGACTTAAGCTAAATACTAGCAATGGGGATACAGACAAGAGTAGTTGAATAAAATTAAGAAAATAAAATTTACAGGACTGGTAAACTTGGATATTCTATTAGAAATTATTCTCAGATTTACAGCTTCTGAGGCTTGGCAAAATAATGTCACATTTCACTAAGGAGGAAAAAATACAAGATTATAAGGGTGATTATAGACATCCTTAACAGTAAATACATAAGAAAAAATAAGTGTCATTTGCTATCACCAGCATCATGTGAAACCACTTTCAAAACTAAGATTCAAAGTTCTTGTAAACACTAATGTTGTATTCATGTGTATGTATTTAGTCTGAATTTTATTCTTAATAGAAAGTATGATAAATAAGCTCAAACAATTCTAAATACATAAGATATGCTATACATTATGCTAAACACTTTAAATGTATGACCTCTCTTAAACATTTTAACAACATTATGAGGTAGATTGTAAAATAATTTCCATTTTTATATGAGGAAATATAATTTCAGAATGGTTAAATAATTAATTCAATTGTATAGCTGGTCATTGAATAAGTCAATATTAGACTTAGCACCACCTAAGATATGTATTTTGGAAACATATGGTGCAGTCAGATGTTTTAATTGTGGAAGTTTATGGAGGAATTGATAAAAGATATGTTGGAATGATAGAAAAAATTAACAAAGGACAGTTTGAAAAATATCCCAGGGCCAGCAGAAACCCTGCTGTCAAGAAACAGTAAAAGGAAAAACATGATTGGAATCCAGAGAAAAAGGAGCTTTACCATATGCTGTATTGCTAGGAGTATGTTTCTGTGAAGGTGCCTTGACCTTCAAGAGAAACATAGAACCTGTAGCCTATTATCACATGGGAAAAAAAGGGCAGATAAATGCATGTTTCAAAACATTCCAAAGTAATTAATAATTAGGGAACATTTATTTGTCTATAAGAAATATTTAATGTTTGCTTAGAAGAGATTTTATTCTCAAGAGACACTACAACTCAAAACAGTATACCCAGCTCAACAGAGCTGCACAAGTACACACACATCCATATGTACGTCTCCATTACCTACCAGCTACTTCAGTTCACATTACACGATTTGAATCATGCCATCCACCTCTGGTGAATTCTCGTGTTGCAACTTTCTGTCCCATTTCAGATGACCCTCCTTCCCTCACTTCACAGTAACTCCTAATCTGCAATTATTTCATGCCCAATTGTTATTTCATGACCTTTCTAGAGAAAGGACCATATTTACTGTAGTTTTCACACATTTCTTAACCATTTAATGTGTGGAAAGCTGTACTGTTGTTTTCATGAGATTTCTATTTTTTTAATATGTCACTGACGAAGCTTTCGTGTTCATACCCCAAACCCATATTTCCCACTAGACTTATGGTTTTTATTGCATCACTTTGCATAGAACAATGGAAAATGGGAATGCATCCATAACATTTTAGCAGAACTGACTATAAATCCCTCTCCCAACCCAAATGGTGCTCATGGAACAAATAAACCAAATACATGGTCCATAACATACAGATGTCTAGGGCATAAACATTAATAGAGTGGAGAATGGACCTGGAGAAGCAAATTGAAAATATTCACCATATAACCACTATGCTATGCTGTTTTTCATATAAAAAATAAACATGTTCTTGAAGATTTGTTTCACTGAAAATATAAAAAATATTAAAACCAAGTAAAAAGTAGATAAATATATCAGAAATCTAGGTTTAAGGAGGCATCACAATATAAACATACAAGTTATGAACACATGATGTAATAGTTAAACGTTAATTCAGAATTTAAAAATTAAAATTAATGTAAAAATGTATGAGTAACAAATATGAAAATTTTAGATAGGATACAACCACTGAGAGTTGGGCAAGTGGCGGGTCGGGGGCGGGCAGGCTCAAAGACAACTTAGGAAAAGGAGAATTACCTTACTTTCTTCTGTTGGAGATTATTCTCTCACTATGCAATATGATAAAATATCAAATTTTTTTTAATTCTTGCTTTACAAGAAAAATAACAGAGTTATCAGGAAGCAAATGCATATTATCCACTTAAAACAGTCATAATCATAACACTGTTACTTTTTATACAGAGACATACTTTTTCCAATTTTTTTCACCAAATTTGTCTAGGAACCTCAACCTGAACTGTAGTTTTATGCTATCTATGGATAATTACTGATTTTAAAAAATTATACAAATGTTATGTATACTTCTTTGATTATAAAATATTATAATTTATATTGAATTAAATTATTTACATAATTATATATTTGATCTATTTGAATATTGTATTAATTTAAAATAAATATATTCTGGAATATATACTAAAACTATTTAAGGTCAAAATAATAGTGAAAGTTTTAAGATTGGCTAGTAAGTTAAAGTATTTCAGCCTCTGAAATCTGTGGATCTGGAGTTCCCAACATTGATAAATTAATTAATAAAGCTTTAAATTTTGAGCAAAAAAAAAGAAAAAAAAGGAAAAAAGCATTGTTAGAAGTTTCAGACAGTTGTGAAAATGAATGCAAACAAAAGTAAGAAGATGCTGTTTGAAATACATTTTAATAATCCTCCTCCATTGACATTAGTTTCCAAAAAGACACATATTATTTTAAAGAAATATAGATCCAATTAAGAAGATGTAGGTTTTAAAAAATCTAATTCACAGGATGGATACAGAGTTTCAAAAGATTGTTTTAAAATAATATTCTATCAGGTGATCCACCATGACTAAACCACATTTCAAAAGATTTATGTTTATTTCCTTTTTCAGGCATTATTTTTAGCATTGATACTGCAAAATTAAATATTTGTAATTCAAAATAAGTTTTCAAAAATTGGAAAAAAAAAAGAGAAGATAAAACCACAAAAGTTTTATTTTCATTATGATGCTTTTCTAAATTGAAGGTGGTTTTTTTAAATAATCAAATTGATATTTTAGTCATGACACCTTGCAGAGGTTGATAATAGTAGAAAAACAAAATGGTAGAATATCTTCAGAGTTACCTTAATTTTTGTTATGCTTTGTACCAAAAATAATTACTTCTTAGGAGATCACAAGGATTTATTTAGGTCCAAATCCTGGAGTTGCTTTTTTTTCACCTTTTTTTTTTTTACATATGAGATGATATCTTACCATGGTTTTGACTTGTATTTCCCAGATGATTAGTGATGTTGAGCATTTTTTTTAAGATTTAATAAATTTACATTTTTTTTGTACTTTAGATTCTGGGGTACATGTGCAGATCATGCAAGATTGTTGCATGGGTACATTCATGGCAAGGTGGTTTGCTGCCCCTTGCATGAATGTAATGGCGATACATTCATGAATGTAATGGCGATACATTACATGAATGTAATGTAATAGATGATGGAATCCCTCCATCACCTATACCTGATATTTCTCCCCACATTATCCCTCCCCAACTTCCCTCCTACTATCCCTCTCCTAACCCCAACAGTGGACCCTGGTGTGTGATGCTCCCCTCTCTGTGTCCACATGTTCTCACTGTTCAACACCCGCCTATGAATGAGAACATGTGGTGTTTGATTTTCTGTTCTGGTGTCAGTTTGCTGAGAATGATGGTTTCTAGATTCATCCATGTCCCTAGAGAGGACATGAACTCATCATGTTTTATGACTTAGATAGAATTCTATGATGTATATGTGCCACATTTTCTTTGTCTAGTCTATCACTGATGGGCATTTGGGTTGGTTCCAGGTCTTTGTCAAACAGTGCCATGATGAACATGTGTGTGCAGGTGTCCTTATAATACAAAGATTTATAATCCTTTGGGTATATACCCAGTAATGGGATTGCTGAGTCAAATGGAATTTCTAGTTCTAGATCCTTGAGGAATTGCCCCACTGTCTTTCACAATGGTTGAACTAATTTACACTCCCACCAGCAGTGTAAAAGTGTTCCTATTTCTCCACATCCTCCCCAGCATCAGTTGTCTCCATATTTTTTAATGATCGCCATTCTAACTGGCATGAAATGGTACCTCAATGTGGTTTTAATTTGCATTTCTCTAATGACCAGAGATGATAAGCATTTTTCATATGTTTGGTGGCCTTGTATATGTCTTCTTTTGAAAAGTGTCTGTTCATGTCCTTTGCCCACTTTTGGATGGGTTTGTTTGTTTTTTTCTTGTGAATCTGTTTTAGTTCTTTGTAGATTCTGGATATTAGCCCTTTGTCAGATGGGTAGGTTGCAAAAAGTTTTTCCCATTCTGTTGGTTGCCAGTTTGCTCTACTGTTTGTTTCTTTTGCTGTACAGAAGTTCTGGAATTTAATTAGATCTCCTTTGTCTATTTTGGCTTTTGTTGCCATTGCTTTTGGTGTTTTAGTCATGAAGTCTTTGCCTTTATGTATGTCCTAAATGGTTTTGTCTAGGTTTTCTTCTAGGGTTTTTATGGTGTTAGGTCTTATATTTAAGTCCTTAATCCATCTGGAGTTAACTTCAGTGTAAGGTGTCAGGAAGGGGTCCTGCTTTCTGCACATTGCTAGCCAATTTTCCCAACACCATTTATTAAACAGGGAATCCTTTCCCCATTGCCTGTTTTTGTCAGGTCTGTTGAAGATTAGATGGTTGTAGATATTTAGTGTTGCTCCAGAGACCTCTGTTCAGTTCCATTGTTCTATGTCTCTGTTTTGATACCAGTACCAGGTTGTTTTGTTTACTGCTGCCTTGTAGTGTAGCTTGAAGTCCAGCAGCGTGATGCCATCGGCTTTGTTCTTTTTGTTTAGGATTGTCTTGGCTGTGCAGGCATATTTTTGGTTCCATATGAAGTTTAAAATGTTTTTTTACCAGTTCTGTGAAGAAGGTCATTGGTAGTTTGATGGGAATAGCATTAAATCAATAAATTACTTTGGGCAGGATAGCCATTTTCAAGATATTGATTATTCCTAACCATGAGTATGAAATGTTTTTCCATCTCTTTGTGTCTTCTCTTATTTCCTTGAGCAGTGGTTCATAGTTTTCCTTGAAGAGTTCCTTTACCTCCTTTGTTAGTTGTATTCCTAAGTAGTTTATTCTCCTTGTAGCAATTGTGAATGGGAGTTCACTCTTGATTGGCTCTCTGTTTGTCTGTTATTGTATAGGAATGCTTGTGATTTCTGCACATTGATTTTGTATCCTGAGACTTCACTGAACTTGCCTATCAGCTTAAGGAGAGTTCAGGCCGAGTCATTGGGGTCTTATAAATATAAAATCATGTCGTCTGCAAATAGAGACAATTAGACTTCCTTCTTTCCTAATTGAATACCCTTTATTTCTTTTTCTTGCCTGATTGATCTGGCTAAAACTTCCAATACTATATTGAATAAGAGTGGCGAGAGAGGGCAACCTTGTCTAATGCCAGATTTCAAAGGGAATGCTTCCAGTTTTTCCCCATTCAGTATGATATTGGCAGTGGGTGTGTCCTAAATAACTTTTATTATTTTGTGATACATTCCATCCATACCTAGTTTATTGAGTTTTTAGCATAAAGGGCTGTTGAATTTTGTTGAAGGCCTTCTCTACATCTATGTAGATAATCATGTATTTTTTTCTTTGGTTCTATTTATGTAGTGGATTACATTTATGGACTTGCGTATGTTGAACCAGCCTTTCATCCCTGGGATGAAGCCTACTTGGTCGTGATGGATAAGCTTTTTGATATGCTGTTGCAATTGGTTTGCCAGTATTTTATTGAAGATTTTTGCATCTATGTTTATCATGGAGATTACCTGAAGTTTTCTTTTCTTGTTGCGTCTCTGCCAGGTTTTGGTATCAGAATGATGTGAGTCTCATAAAATGAGTTGGGGAGGATTCCCTCTTTTTGTATTTTTTGGAATAGTTTCAGAAGGAATGGTACCAACTCCTCTTTCTACCTCTGGTAGAATTTGGCTGTGAACCCGTCTGGACCTGGACTTTTTTTAGTTGGTAGGCTATTAATTGCCGTCTCAACTTCAGCCCTTGTTATTGGTCTATTCAGGGTTTCACTTTCTTCCTGGTTTAGTCTTGGGAGGGTGCAAGTGTCCAAGAATTTATCCATTTCTTCCAGGTTTACTGGTTTATGTGCATAGAGTTGTTTGTAGTAATCTCTGATGGTAGTTTGTATTTCTGTGGGATCGGTGGTGATATCCCCTTAATCATTTTTTTATTGCATCTATTTGATTCTTCTCTCTTTTATTTTTTATTAATCTGTCTAGTGGTCTATTTTGCTGATCTTTCCAAGAAACCAGCTCCTGCATTGATTGATTTTTTGTAGGATTTTTGTGTCTCTGTCTCCTTCATTTCTGCTCTGATCTTAGTTATTTCTTGTCTTCTGCTAGCTTTTGAGTTTTTTGATCTTGCTCCTCTAGCTCTTTCAATTTTGACCATAGGGTGTGGATTTTAGATCTTTCCTTCCCTTACATATAACTATTTATTGCTATAAATTTCCCTCTAGACACTGCTTTGAATGTGTCCCAGAGATTCTTGTACATTGTGTGCTTGTTCTCATTGTTTTCGAAAAACATTTTTATTTCTGCCTTTATTTCATTGTTTATCCAGTTGACATTCAGGAGCCAGTTGTTCAGTTTCCATGAGATTGTGCAGTTTTGAGTGAGTTTCTTAATCCTGAGATCTAATTTGATTGCACTGTGGTCTGAAAGACTGTTTATTTTGATTTCCATTCTTTTGCATTTGCTGAGGAGTGATTTACTTCCAATTATGTGGTCAATTTTAGAATAAGTGTGATGTGGTGCTGAGAAAAATGTATTTTCTGTGGCTTTGGGGTGGAGAGTTCTGTAATGTCTATTAGGTCTGCTTGTTCCAGTTCTGTGTTCAAGCCTTGTATATCCTCGTTGATTTTCTGTTCCATTGATCTAATATTGACAGGGGAGTGTTAACGTCTCCCACTATTATTGTGTGGTAGTCTAAGTCTCTTTGTAGGTCATTAAGAACTTGCTTTATGTATCTGGGTTCTCCTGTGTTTGTGTCTTGGTGTCTTGGTGCTTTCACCATTAAGTAATGCCTTTCTTTGTCTCTTTTGATCTTTGTTGGCTTAAAGTCCATTTTATCAGACACTAGAATTGTAACCCCTGCTTTTTTTTCGCTCTCCATTTGCTTGACAGATCTTCTTCCATCCCTTTATTTTAAGTCTATGTGTGTCTTTGCATGTGAGATGGTTCTCCTGAAGACAGCACACTGATGGGTCTTGACTTCTTACCCAGTTTGCCAGTCTTTGTCTTTTGAATGGGTCATTTAGGCCAATTATATTTAACATTAATATTGTTATATGTGAATTTGATCCTGCCATTTGGTTACTGGTTGTTTGTTTTGCCAGTTGGTCGACACAGGTTCCTCTTTGTGTCATTGGTGTTTACCATTTGGTTCATTTTTGCAGTGGCTGGTACTGGATGGTTTTTTTCTGTTTAGTGCTTCCTTCAGGAGCTTTTGCAAGGCAGGTCTGGTGGCAATGAAATCTCTCAGTAATTGCTTATCCATATAGTATTTTATTTCTTCTTCACTTATGTAGCTTAGTTTTGCTGGGTATGAGATTCTGTGTTGAAAGTTATTTTCTTTAAGGATGTTGAATATTGGCCTCCACTCTCTTCTGGCTTGTAGGGTTTCTGCCGAGAAATCTGCTGTGAGTCTGATGGGCTTTCCTTTGTGGATGACCTAACTTTTCTCTCTGGCTGCCTTTAGCATTTTTTCCTTCATTTCAACCCTGGTGCATCTGACGATTATGTGTCTTGGGGTTGCTCTGCTTGAGGAGTATCTCTGTGGCGTTCTTTGCATTTCCTGTATTTGAATGTTGGCCTGCTTTGCTAGGTTGGGGAAGTTCTCCTGGATAATATCCTGAAGACTTTTTTCTGGCTTGGATTCATTTTCCCCAGCCTCTTTGGTTACACTGATCAAGCGTAGATTAGGTCTTTTCACATAATCCCAGATTTCTTGGAGGTTTTGTTCATTTCTTTTCTCTCTTTTTTCTCTTTTCTTGCCTTCTCTTTTTATTTCATTGAGTTGATCTTCAATCTCTGATATCCTTTCTGCTGCTTGATCCATTCGGCTATTGAAACTTGCGTATGCTTCACGAAGTTCTCATGCTACGTTTTTCAGTTCCATCAAGTCACTCATGTTCTTCTCTAGTCTGGTTATTCTAGTTAGTATTTCATCTAATCTTTCTTCGACGTTGTTAGTTTTTTTTGCTTTGGGTTAGAATATGTTATTTTAGCTCAGAGAAGTTTGTTATTACCTGTCTTCTTAAGCCTGCTTCTGTCAGCTCATCAAAATCCTTTTCTGACCTGTTTTGTTGCCTTGCTGGTGAGTCATTTTGATCTTTCTGCGAAGGAGAGGCATTCTGTACTTTGATGTTTTTGTCCTTTTTGTGCTGGTTTCTTCCCATCTTCTTTATCTGTCTTTGATCTTTCACGTTGGTGATTTCAGGTAGCATCTCTGAGTGGACATCCTTTCTGTTAAAGTTGAGGTTATTTCTCCCATATGAGGCTTTTTTTTTTTTTAACACAGGTGTCAGTGTGCCAGTTGAGATGGTCTGTCCATTGTCGGCCTGTGGAGGTGTTGCTAGCCTTCCTCGGTCTCAGCCAGGCTGCTGTTTATTCTTCACCCGGTTTCCACTTATGCCAGTGGCATTAGTCCTGCCTTCCTAATGGTGGGCTTCTTTCTCTCTGATGAACCCACTGCTCCCTTATGGAGCTCCGTCTGATGTGTTAACTGAGAAATTCTCCCAGGAGAGGTTGCTTGATCTTGTTGGGGTGGGGCCTGTCTAAGCATATCCCCCTCCCCATTTTCAATTCTCCCTTCTATGGGATAGAAGGTTCTATCTCTCAAGCTTTCTTGATGTTAGACCAAGTCTCCACCCTGGTCTGTGCTGACAAGGCACAGGTCTCGCTGGGGCTCCTGGGCTGTGTGCTGCTGAAGTCTTAGAGTGTAGCACTGTATCTGATTCGGAGTACCAAGGAGGTGATGCCCACTCCCCCAACCTCAGTGCCAGATATACTTTCCAGGTGGGGCAGTGCCCCACCTTGCCTCCGCTTGCCCCCTTTGGGCTGCTTTTGCTGCCTTTTTTGGGGTTAATCCTGCTGTTCAACCAGTCCCTTTGGAACAAATCTGGTGTCATGCTCGGAGACGTGGATATCACTCTAGTTCTGTGTCTCACTCAGTGGGAGCTGCACTCCAGAGAAGTTTGCTTTTGGCCATCTTGGTCTCCCCTCAACAAAGTCTTTTTTCCCTCACAGTGTTGAAGACTGGGAAGTCAAAGATCAAGGAGCAGGACAATTCTGTTCCTGGTGAGGGTCCCTTTCCTGGTTTTCATAGGGAAGGCTTCTTGCTCTGTCCTCACAGAGAAAGAGAGAGAGAGAGAGTGAGAGTGTGAGAGAGAGAGAATAGCAGGAACACTCTCTGGTTTCTCCTTAAGAGGCACGAATCATATCATGGGGTTTCCACTTATGTGACCTCATCTGAATCTATCTCTCAAAGATTCAACTCCCAAATACCTTCACATTGCATATTGTGGCTTCAACATAAGAAGTTCAGAGAGGCATAAACATTCAATTCATAGCAATGGTAATACTATTACCTTTGAGGAAATAGCTCATGGTGATTTTAATTTGCATTTTCCTGATAATCAGTGGTGTTTGGCATCTTTTCATATACCTGTTGGCCATGTCTGCATCTTCTTTGGAGGAATATGTACTCAAGCCCATTGCCTATTTTTAAATTAGATTCTTTGTCTTTTTGCTATTGAGTTGCAGTGGTTCCTTGTATTCTTTGGATATTAATCCTTTATCAAATATGTAGTTTGCAAATATTTTATTTTGTAGGTTGATTTTTTTTGTTATCTTCATTGTTCCTTTACTGTTCGGCTTTTCAGTTTAATATAATCACATTTAAGAAATTTTTGCTTTTATTTCCTTTGCTTTTGGTGTTACTATATATATATATATACATATATACATATATTACCAAAAACAATATTATGAGGCTTTCCTCTTATGCTTTCTTCTAGGAGTTTTACAGATTCAGGTCTGTGTTTAAGTTTTTAATCAAATTTGAGTTTATTTTCATGTATAATGTAAGACAAAGTCCCAAATTTCTTTCTTTTTTCTTTTATTTGCATATGAAAATCCACTTTTTCCAACATCATTTTTTGAAGAGATGGTCCTTTCCCCACTGTATATGCATGGCATCCTTATGGAAGATAAGCTTACTGTATATGCCTTGGTTCATTTTTGGACTCTTTATTCTGTTCCATGTGTCTATATGCCTGTCTTTATGCTGCTACTATACTGTTTTAATTACTGTAGCTTTATGATATGTTTTGAAATTAAACAACATGGGCCTATAGCTTCATTATTTTTTCTCAGGATTGATTCACTTATTCAGCTATTTGTGGCCACTTTTTTGAATTTTGGATTTCTGTTATTTTTTGTAAAAAATACCATTGGGAGCTTGATAGTGAGTACCTTAATTCTATAGATCACTTTGGATAGTATAGACACTCAATAATATTACATCTTTTTGATCCATGAACATGAGCTTTATTTTCTTTTATTTGTCTCTTCTCTAATTTCTTTAATCAATGTTTTATAGTTTTCAATGTGTCTTTTATATCTTTGTTTAAGTTTATTCTGTCTGTTTTGTATGTTACTATAAATAAGATTGATTTCTTAGTTTCCTTTGCAGTTGTTCATTGTTAGTGTACAGAAATGCAACTCATTTTGTATACTGATTTTATATATTGTCACTTTAATAAATGTGTCTACTAGTTCTAAAAGGTGTGTGTGTGTGTGTGTGTGTGTGTGTGTGTGTGTGTGTGTGTGTATGTGTTGGACTCTAAGATTTTCTACATATGAGATCATAGCATCTGAAAAAAGAGGTAATTTTACTTTTCCTTTCTGAAATGAGAGACTGTTTTATCCATGCTATGGTTCATCAATATGTGAAAATATAATCTAAAATGATAATTAAAAATGCAGTCAATTTTTTATTGAGCTCTAAAGATGATATATGATGGAAAATACCTTCAGGATTGTTGATCTTTACAAAGATCATTATCTGCCTAATTGTCCCTCTCATTTCTCCTCTTTCACTATTCCCATAGTAAAAGATATGAGAAAATAAAAGTATTAAATCAAAATTTTGAAGGATTGCCTAGAATTAAACAAATGCACACATATTAATTTTTAACTCACAATTTTAAATTTGTGGTAATTAAAGATTCACATGTAGTTGTAAGAAATGATATAGAAAACCCTATGTACCCTCAACCATGTTTCCCCTAAGGGCAACATCTTGCAAAACTATATGACAGTATCACAACTAGAATATTGACATTGGTACAGGAAAGATGCCTAATGTTTACATTATTGCAATAACTCCTCTTTTTTATATCTCACTCTCTCCTTAAGTTCTGACAACCACTAAACTGCTAGCTATTTCCATAATTTTATCATTTCAACAATATTATAAGAACTGAATCCAACAATATCCTTTGTGGACTTTTTTTTTTTTGGACAACATAATACTCTAGACATTCAAACAGGTTTTTGTGGGTTTTAATAGTTTGTTTCTATTTATTGTTGAATACTACTTCATGATATGACTGTACTACAGTTTGGTTAATCAGCCAAATGTTAAAGAACATCTAGACTATTTCCAAGTTTTAGATATTATAAATAAACCTATTAAAATAAATATAGAAAGGTCAAAGTTATAGTTTAATTATTTATTTTTACTACACTCCATTGACTCACCAAATATAGCTCTGTTGCCCATCCCAGCTTCAGAGATTGCCAACTTACAGTCACATATCAAGCAGAAGGTCTATGCCTGATAGTGATAGAGGACCAAGAGGTACACAGCTAGATATTCCTGTTTTGGTCTCTAGTTCAATGACTTTTGTGATGATATTACACTGTGAATATTAAAATTCCCCAAAGTTGCACATAATTCTTCTCTGAAATTTGGAGGAGATACAGACTTTCCATTAAAGTCTGGGTCTTCAGCATTAATAATCGCAGCAGCAGCAGTAGTCAACCAGCCATACAGTTTATAGAGTGTTGTCTGCCATTTTGTAATGTAGTATGAATAGAAGTTTGTAGTAGAGTCAGTAGACCTAAAATAAATATTAGAGCTATGTTAAAGCTCATTTTCTTCTCTAAATTATTTTCTGATGTGTTATTTCTAGAATTAGTCACGTCTGATTGAGTCTAGAGAAGTCAATGGCTATTCAAGTTAGTATATATTGATCCTGTATTATTAAGATCTTGATTAGGAATGAAAGCAGATGAGTGTTGGCATTATTTTATGCCAATAAGAGATGATTAGGTAATACTGTAGATTGGAGAAAGAAATACTGCTGGTGAAGAAGGTGGCAAGAACATTTGGAGGCAGTTAATAGACAATCATGTTACCAAGACTGTTGGTATCACCCCCGGGAAGGCTTGTGGCAGTCATAATGAGAATTTTGGGTTAAATTAGGCATGTAAAGGTAGATGAATACTTAATGAAGTCCATTTTCTATAACAAGCAGTGGCTGTTATAGATCACTGCTTGTTATAGAAAATGACTCAATCAATGATTTTAAGTTAGGGAGGTCAAGTAACCACAGATCAACCAAATGTGAATTATTGTCATTGTATCTGGCCTGCTTACCAGAGTGGACCTTCACTGAAATAAGTCTGCCTGAGTGACTTCCAAGTTGAGACCATTTTTATATCAAGGCCACAGTCATCTGTAATATTTCCCAGAAGTTCATTCCCTCATTGTTTTGTAAGAGATCAAAGTATCCTTGTTCAACAAATATTGTGATCTGGTACATTCATGGGATCATAATGATATAGATAAGAGAAAGGGGAAATACTGAGTGAAAGAGAGCAATTCTCTGTCAAAGGCCCCACCCTCAAGTATAGATACCTATGGCCCTAAAAAAAACAGGCATTTCTCTTTTTATACCTAAAAAGTTGCCATTTGGCCTGCCACCTCCCTTATCTTGTTCCCATATAAGCCCAGAACCCCTGGCTCCAGAGCAGACCAGGAGACCAGTGATTGGGTGAATGACGCAGCAGAGAAAGAGAGGAGGAGGAACATTTGGACACTGAGGGAAGTTCGGGTAGGGGTGATTGGAGAAGAGGCTGGCTGCTGGGTGGCCCAACTCCAAGGGAAGATCACCTTTCCACTCCACCCCCACTCCTCATCCATCTTTCTGAGAGCCACCTCCAAAAACTCAATAAAACCTTGCACTCATCTTTCAAGCCCATGTGTGATTTGATTCTTTTGGGACACTGGAGAAGATCTTGGGATACAGAAGGCTGTTACGCTGGCCATCTGCCCTTGCAATAAGGGATCTGAGGGATCCAAAGCCAGGCAACAGGCACAGTGTAAATGGGCAGGACCAATTCCTGATGATAAACTCCCACTCCATGGAAGGAAGCCATGCTCCATGGCATAAATGAGGCCCAGGGGAGAAATGCCAGATATAGTATGCACCTAAAGTAAAATAAATAAAATTTTTAAAAAAAGGTTATTGACAGCAGGGGAAGTTGGAGGCATAGGTGAGGGCAGATAATTCCTATTCTCTAGGTCTCCCCTGCTTCATGGGTGCATGGTGCATTGGCTCTTATGGGCAGCACCTGCTAAGGTCTCTGGAACTTGGGGATAAAAAATGGAAGAGAAAGGGAGGAGGCTTGCTTTCTCTCTCCATCACACCCCAAGTTTTCACTGAAAGAAGGAAGGGAAATGAGGGCTGCCTCTATTTCCCTGTCTTTCAGAATGGGTAACTAGCTCTCTTCACTGCCCCTAGCTTATACTCTTCTGGAGTGTATCCTGATCCATTGGGAATGCTTTGACCCTCGGGATCTGGAGAAAGAAAATGCCTCATAGCCATCCGCACAAAGGTTTAGCCAATTTATGATTTACATCTAGGACTGGTTTGGCCTCAGGAAGGAACCATTCATTCATTTAGATATTGTCTGGCAATTGTACCCTTCCTGTAAACATGAGGACAAGTGGTCTGAGGCCCCATATGTGCAGGCTTTCTCTACATTGAAGGGAATTCCAACCTTTGCTGACAGTGTAGGATTGATTCACCCCTCCCGTTTGCCATCTTAGGAGAGGCTGCCAGGGACAATCTCAGGGGAATGAAGAAACAAATTGCAGAGGTTCTCCCAGCAGAGGAGCCAGTTCCCTCCAACCCTGCTCCTCCAGGTTCACCCTGATCTCCCTATCCAGCTTCAGACTCTCACTTGCCCCATCCTAGAAATCCTTGCCCTAGACAAACTCCAGTTTCACTCTTGCCCCTCCAATAGATGCCTGGTGAATTTGGCCCCAGTAAGGTACAGATCCCCTTCTCTCTACAAGACTAAAGGCAAATTAAGGAGCATCTTGACAAATTTTCAGATGACCCTGACAGATACACAGAGGCTTTCCAGAATTTTGTCCAAATATTTGAACTCTTTTGGAGAGTTGTTACGTTACTTTTGAATCAGACCCTGATGTACACTGAGAAGCAAGACACTCTGCAAGTGGCAGGGAGATTTCGGATGAGCTTTCTATTTCATATAGCATCAGGGAAGGTAGAAAACATTATCCAACTGGAAAAAAAAGTAGTACCAGTGAATGACTCTGGATGGGATCCCAGTGATGATATGGGAGACTGAAAGAGGAGTTGTTTTTAGGTGTGCATAATGGAGGGCTTACACAGGGCTAAGACCAAGCCTCTCAGTTATACTAAGTTATCCATGATCGACCAGGGATTTGATGAAAATCCAACTGCCTTATTGGAAAGGCTAAGAGAGGCCTTGATATAACATATCTCTCTATCTCCTGAATCAGTTAAGGGATAACTAATCCTAAAGGATAAATTTATTACTTGGGTATCCCTGATATCAGGAGGAAGCTGCAGAAATGTCCTTGGACCAGAGAGTACTTTAGAGAACCTACTGAAAGTGGCCACCTTGGTATTTTATAGTAGGTCACTGAAATAGAGTCTTGAATTCATTATACCCTAGTAAAGGCCTAGGAAACCAATGTATTCAGCTCCCATTGACCCAGAAGTGCACCCAAAGTACCAATGTGAAGAGATCAGGGCTCTCAAGCTAAAAATCAAAAAAAGTAAGTGTTAGTAATTGACCTTTTATGGATATCCTCTTTATAGTTTTGTCTATGCTTGCTGTTCTTACATCTGTTTTATACCAGAGAACACAATAGTGTTTTCAGAATATTAGTATATTCTGAATATATCTAGAATATTATAGATAATAAGTAGGACTTATTATCTCTATAGTCCTTGGCACTAGATTCTTTCCTTGTGTAATACACATGTTTAACCCATGCATATTTAACCTTATAAAATTTGTTTGTTTTTTTTTTTAATGTTATACCTAGAGGCCATCAAACTCCAAACAGTTAGGCAACCGAAGCCTTGGATGATAGCTCCCCTTCACTCAGGACCCTTAGATAGACCTCTAGGAGGAATCTGACTGCTATTTCCCCAAAACAATGCCCCCTGTCAGCGAGAAGTAGCTAAAATTAGTCATTGTCAATATTCTAATGGCAGTTAGATGTACCTCTTCAGTGGAGGAAATAATATGGACAGGAGACAGAGAAATACTGAGTGGAAGAAGCTGGCTCTCCAGCAAAGGCCCCACCCTCAAGCCTGGATACCTGCAGCTCCAAATGAAAACTGGCATTTCTGTTTTCTAGCTCAAAAAGTTGCCTAAATTTTAGCCCATCACAAACCCTGTGATACCTCCACATAAACCCAGAACCCTAAGCTCCAGAGCAGACCAGAAGACGAGTGACAGTGGAATGACATGGCAGAACAAGAAAGAAGAGGAAGGATGTCTGGATGACAAGTCAAGTTTGGCTGAAGAGTCCAGCTGCTAGGCAGCCTGACTCCATGGGTAGATCACCTTCCCACTCCACTCCCCCCTTCTGGCTCCCCATCCATCTTGCAGAAAGTCACCTCCATCCACTACTCAACTAAAACCTTGTACTCATTCTTTAAGCCCATGTGTGATTCAATTATTTTGGGACACTGGGCAAGGTCTCAGGATGCAGAAGGCTGTCACACTGGCCCTCTGGCCTTGCAATAAGGCACAGTCCATTGAGCTAACTAACACATAAGCCATCTGCAGACAGCAAAGCTGAAACAGCTTTGTAACTAGGGAGTTGCAGGCAACCACTCCTACTCCTAGACACTGCCATGGGGCCAACAACGCAAGGTATTTATCCCGGCCTCTGCACCTGCCTGTCAGCATGTTCCCCCTAAGGGTTTGAGCTGCGGGGCAACCAAACAGGAGAGCCACACCCAGTCGCACGTCCTATGAGGGGAAGCAGGGAGCTCTCCCGTTTCAATAACAAATAGAAAGATTTCCAAATAGCTACAGGATTTTTGTGTGAAGATTCTAAAACACAATAGAATAATGAGAAATAAGTTTCATAATTGAATTAAGAAAGCCCAAAGGAATGTGCCCACTGCCTCTTTCCAAATTTGGGGAAGAAAAAATAATACCGAAAAATAAATAATAGAGATCCCTGCTCTAGTTAGGAAAACTCTAGTCAAAATTGCCCCTGCGGTTATCCCTGGAGAGACTGAGAGAAATGTTGTCTTGGTTTTTGTCTTGAATGTGGGGTACATAACCAATTTATAAAATTCATATTCTTCTGGCATCATTAGAAAAATAGAAACACTGGCTAAGCTACTGAAATTCTCCAATGTGCTGAATGTGGAGATACATATCCAATTTATTAAATGCTTCTCATCCTCTGGCATTGTTAGAGAAACAGAAACATTTGCTAAGCTACTGAAATTCTCCAGAGTCCTCAAAATTGAAATAGGATTACATGAACCTACATAATTAAAGTCATCTACCTTAACAAGATAAATAGATTATTAACAGTCTAAATACAGAGTTTAATAATATTAAATTGAAAAAGAGAGATTCTTTAAGGTAACAATATTTATGGAATTACTCACTTGTAAGAATGTATATTCCTTTACATCCAGCCAATTTCCTGAGTAATGGGAGCAAATATAGTTCTCATTAAAAGGTGGCCTAGATATGAACTATATTAAAAAGTATCCTGTGATATGTGTTCCAAACATGAAACAAAAATAACAATCTCTTATCTAAAGTCCATAACCACAATTATGGCCATAGTAGGGAGCATAACCATAGACTGGTAGGTACAGGGTGTATCCACTGTTAAGCTTCATTAACCAATTTCCTGTCTGACTGATAAGAAACCCAACTGAAAAATAACAATTTATTATTGACAAAATACATCTGAAATCTACTGGCCTGTTTACCACTAATAATCAGTTTTGAGGAAACAATCTTAAAGATTTTCACTTCTTTTTTGGAATTGTAAATTTTGGATTCTAGAGGTTTATTTTAAACAAAAAGTCCTAGTAATAAGCTCCTCTCAAATAAGACAGAAACCAATGTAAGTTTTTCTTCTATATTTGTTTCCTGTGGCTTTATAACAAGTTTCCACAATCTCTAGTGTCTCAGAACAAGCACGTCTATTCGTGCACAGTTATGGAGGCCAGAAGTCTGAAATCAGTCTCACTAGACAATAATCAAGGTGTCAGCAAGGCCACAATTCCATTGAAGGGTCTAGCAGAAAATTCCATTCCTTGTCTCTTTCAGATTCTGGTAGATGTTGAAATTCTTTGGCTACATCATTCCAATCCCTTAGTCTTTGGTCATATTTCCATCTCTCCTTCCATCTTAGGATTTCCTTTTGACTAGCTCTTAAAAAATTATACTAGTGGTTATGTTTAGAGTTCAGCTGTATATTATGGGATTAATATGTTTTAGCTTTGTGTCCCCACTCAAATCTTATCTTAAATTGTAATCCCCAGGTGTTGAGGGAGAGACCTGGTGGGAAGTGATTAGATTAAGGTAGTGGTTTCCCCATGTTGTTCTTGTAATAGGGAGTAAACTCTCAAGAGATCTGACAGTTTTATAAACGGTCGTTTTTTCTGTGTTTTCACATGCTCTTCTCTCTCCTGATGCCTTGTGAAGAAGATCTTTGCTTCCCCTTCATCTTCCACAATAATTTTGAGTTTCCTGAGGCCTCCCAAGAAATAGAGGACAATGAGTCAATTAAACCTCTATTCTTTATAAATTGTCCAGTCTCAAGCAGTTTATAGCAGTAAGAAAAACAGCACAGTACTGGTAAAAAGAAACAGGCACATAAACCAATGGAACAAAATTGAGAGCTCAGAAATAATGTCACACACCTTCATCCACCTGATTTTCAACAAAGCTGACAAAAACAAGCAATGGAGACTGGACTCTCTATTCAATAAGTGGTGCTATAGTTACCTGGCTAGCCATATGTAGAAGATTGAAATTGGATCCCACTCTTTCACCATATGAAAAAAATCAACTCGATTAAATAAAGATTTAAATGTGGAACAGAAAACTGTAATAAGCCTGGGAGATAACCTAGGAAATATAATTCTGGACATAAGACTTGACAAAGATTCCATGATTACAATGCCAAAAGCAATTGCAACAAGAACAGAAATTAACAAATGTTATCTAATTAAACTAAAGAGTTCTGCATAGCAAAATAAATTATGAACCAAGTAAACAGGCAACATGCAGAATGGGACAAAATATATGCAAACTATGCATTTAACAAAGGGCTAATATCCATAATCTATAAGGAACTTAAATTTACAAGCAAAAACAAACAACTCCATTAAAAAGTGAATAAAGAACATGAACAGATACTTTTCAAAGACATACATACTGCCAACAAGCATATGAAAAGATATTCACCATCACTAATTATTAGAAAAATGCAAGTCAAAACCACAATGAGATACCATTTTACACTAACCAGAATGGCTACCATTAAAAAGTCAAGAAATAACAGATGTTGGTGAGGATATGGACAAAAGGCAACACTTGTCCACTGCTTGCGGGAATGTAAATTAGGTCAGCCACCGAGGAAAGCAGTGTGGCAATTCCTCAGAGAACTTAAAGCAGAACTGTTTGAGTCAGCTATTTCCCTATTGGGCACGTACCTAAAGGAATATAGATTGTTCTGCCTTAAAGACACATGCATATGAAGGTTTGTTACAGCACTATTCACAATGTCAAAGACAAGGAAGCAACATAAATGTCTATCAATGGTAGGACAGATAAAGCAATGTAGTAAAATATACCACAGAATAGTATACAGCCATAAAAAAAGAACAAGATTATGTCCTTTTCAGCAACATGGATAGAGCTAAAGGCCATTGTCCAAAGGAAATTAACACAGGAACAGAAAACTACAAACTGTACATTCTCATTTACAAGTAAGTGGGAGCTAGACAATGAGAACACATGAATACTAGGAGAGGAACAATCGACACTGGGGTCTATTTGAAGGTGGAGGGTGGGAGAAGGAAGAGGATCAGGAAAAATGTCTATCTGGTATTATGCTTATTATCTGGATGAAAAAATTATCTGTACCCTGAACACCATGACACACAGTTTACCTATATAGCAAATGTAAACATGTAACCCAAACCTAGAGTAGGTTTTTTTAAAAAGGATTTTAAAATAATAAGAGAGCATACCACCTATAAAAGAATTTTTTGAAATGAATATACCATTTGAAATTATTCAGATTGTCTGCTCTGAATTACACAGTGCATTACCAGTATTATACAAAAATACATGAGCAGTGGGTCAGTAGGACTAATTTGAAGTACACCAATTTAATTTCCTTTCTTAATATAAATCTTAATCATCACCCTTATAATGCCCTCATGTTCCTGGAGTGTAGCATTATATTACCTGTTTCATAGAGGCCCAAAGAATGTCAAAATGCAGTGATCTATGCTAGATTAAATTTGAAAATGACATGAGATGCAAGTTCTTTTTCTTTTTTTTTCCGATTTTTAATTATTGGAAGAAATCTTTATATAAGCCATGCTTAAATGTAAGCTCCATGCATCTCTACATTGTCTTAAGAAAATACTGATCCAAAGATTTTTGCATGGGTCAGTATTTTCTAAACTCTAAAAGTTCCCATTCAAATAACAAGTAAATTATTTGGGCAGAATAATGCATTAATTTGGTAGCAAAATAATAATAATTCATAAATATATGATGATCCCATATATCTATGCATTTTTATTTAAAGTAAGCTGAACGAACTCTAATAATGTGTTGTTTTTGTTTTCCTACCATAAGGATAATTAAAGTCACTTAATAAATTCTATTCCTCATTATTAAATTATGACAAACAAGATTGTGCTAAGAAAGCATTAGAGTAGCCAAAAGTGGTTGCTGATTAAATCTGAGATCTAAAGAAACAGATACAAAGAAATTAAAGGGATAAACTCATGATAAAAATGTAAAGATATTAAAGTGAAAAACTCATGATTAAAAAAACAGTAGATGTTTGAGACTTCATATTTGAGATGGTTATTGAATCTGACTCTCATGCACACACTTAATGCTAGGATCAAAGAGAGATTCATCTTGCTTGTATCAGAGGAAGATTTGTGAAAGTGACTAGGTAAGAAAGAAAGATTCATTAGACTTGGGAGATGCTGCTTGGTTTAAAATTATATCTGCTGTAAAGGGGGCTTTTAGTGATTATTTGAAGCTAATACCAAAATCTACCTAGGAGCATGAAATTTTTATAGATCATGTTTCAGAGCTGTAAAACTTGTAAGACCTGGTTTTAAACAGATATTTCCTAGAGAAATGTAGTTATTTATGAAATATACCTCTAAAGAAAGCCCTATAGGCAGTCAATTACTCTCCAAACTGAAATAAGAAATAAAAAATATATAAATTTATAGTAAGATAATTAAATATATACTTTCTATGATGAATGCAGTTAAATTTAACTACATAAATATGTATATATACCTAATATACCACTCATATTCTTTCACATATAATATTTTTAAAGTACAAATTTTACCACCTTGAAAAAAAACAGAAAAGAGGTATCTACAATTCTCCAAAATTTTCAAACCAATTTTGTAACACAAAAATCTCTAAATATATCAGTATTTATTTAAATTTACATCATTTGTAAATCATTCACATACTAACATATCACTTTTTAAACTTACTGCATCAGCCTTGCCCTCTTTATACTACACATTGATGAATAAAAGTAGAAGTGAATCTAAAGGTATAGTTTTCTGACAATGACCATATTTCTAAGCAATAGGTATAAAGACTGAATGTATCACAGCTTGTCATCGTGGGTGATTGAGAGAACATTTTCACAATGCTCTATACAAAGCCCCTTTATCTCAGAGGGAAGGGCATTCAGGAATTAGATATTGCCTTCCCTTAAAAATGCATCACTGTGTATAACAGCAACATCACTTCTGGTGTAGGGTCAGTTTTAATAAGGAGGATGTCATATTCAAACATGTAATTAAATATACTAATTTGAACTATACAGATTTGAATTTATAATTATTTTTAAATGTTGAACTTGAAGACTAACTTTAAAATACATATTTTCTACATACATATCTGCTACATTACAAGAAAAGTATACCATACTTACAAGAATTTAATACCCTCAATTATCTCAGACACTATAATAGAATACATACACACTTAGTAGTCAATAATGGCTGTGTGCTTATCTTCATCTGAAGTCTATTAAAATTCTGTGTATAAACATATTGTTGAACTATGGTGAATCACTATGTATATGATAATGAAATTAAAGAGTACATTAGAAACTTTCTGTAAACAATAATCAACGTAGCCAAATAACATCACAGTTAGATTTTTTTTTTCCCTAGGAGATTCATGAAGAATTTCAGTGCGCTGTTCTTGACCTTGGTAATGGCATGCAGAATATGACATGAATAATATTATGTAGAGGTTATTTTGGCCAAAAAAAAACCCCATATATTGCAAGAATGAAAACAACTGATATGAGTAAACTTAGTAACTTTCTATTTTCAGCAACCGTGTAGACAATTTAATTCCATTTGGCCAAGGATGTAGGACTCCTTAAAACCAGGAAGATGACTTGGATAATATTACAGAATGATTAAGTTCCATAAGTGTTAGTGATTGGCACCTTGTTTTAGGACATTCAGAGCCTGCCTTTAGAGGTGAGATCTTATCCCTGTAGAGTTAGGAGACATAGGGTTAAAATCAGCACAACTCAGAAGCCTGCTCATGGTGTTTTCTCATGCTTGGGTCTATCTGCTCCAGAACTTATTTTTACCTAGTCCTTTCATTGTGGTCACTGTGCTGATACACACTGTAGGATATCCTGTGGTCTTTATCTAATGCTTATCGTAAGAAACACGAGCTCATAAGCAAATTAATAACACCTGTGTATACAGAAACAAAATCAATGGGCTGGATTACAGTTTCAGTAAGAAGCAAAAAATTAAACACAAAGAGATACATCTATGAGCACTATGATAAATGAAAAGAAAAAAATAAATACCAAAGCAAATTACATACAGAAAATTAAAGAGTTAAGATAAAAATCATGGCAGATAGGATTAAAGAATGATTACCCATGAGGAACAAATTTCAAAATGGAATATTAAATTGAAATATAAAACTGGAATCCTAGATTAAAAAGTTATCCCAGGAATACAATGAAAACTAATAAACAACCTATAAGAAAAGTGAAGAGAATTGAAAGCTAACACAGAAGTATTAACATCTGGATCATGGGACTTATAGAATGAGAAAATATCAAAAACTGGGCATCAGAAATATCTAAATAGATAATGGAAATATTGTAACTGATTAAAACAATACATGTTGGCCTTTGTATTTAAAGATCCCTTAAAATATAAAGAGGAGAAATAAAAGAATTTACGAACCTTGATACCACTATTAAAATGTAAAGTATCAATGACAAAAAATAAAATTATGAAATATTCCAGAAGAAAAGGGTATGTTTATTTAAAAAATCAGAATGATGTAAGATTTTATGGTGATAATACCAGATAAATTTATGCAAACTTTATAAATATTGGAAGAATAGAATGTTAACAAACTATCATTAAAATATGAGATTATATTAAGAGTATGCTCTGACATGCAAATTCCCTGAATATATGTAATACATGGTCAAATATTCAAACACCACTTTAGATAAAGTATGTACAGAATAAAATAAATTCAGAAGATATTGTGAAAGATATGTGAAATAACATCAATTAAATAATTTTAAGCATTTAAAAATGTTAAAATAAATGAGATCATAGAAAAAATATAGCTATAATAATCTAGCATGAAATTATAATATCTATCAATGTATATCAATGGTAGGGAGAGAACAAAGCATGTAAGAGTATTCTAAAATTTTTGCCTGGTGTATATAAAGATACAGATACAAATATATATATATATATATATATATATATATATATATATATATATATATTTGAATTTAGAAGAAACAAGTGATATAGCCTAGTAAAGTTAAACACGCACATACCCTGATCCAGCAGATTCTTGTCTGGATGTATGTCCTAAATAAGGTTGCAGTTGTTCACCAGGAAGCCTGTAAAGAATGATTTTATTAATAGATTCCAATAGCAAAACACAAGAAACCGTCCAAATGATAGAAGATTATATAAATACATCTCATTTCATTCCTACAATTGAAAATGACAGAGATGTGAAAGTAAATGCAAACTAAACACTACATTGAACAATGTAGATGAGTCTCAATAACATAATATGAGAGAAAACAAGCTGCAAGAGAATAAATTCAACATTATTTTATTTAGAAAACATCTAAAACAAAATAATATATTGTTTAGAGAAATAAATGTAATTGGTAATGTGATAGACAAAATCAAGTGAGAGTAAACACAATTACAGCATAGAATCACTGTTGAGGAATGAGGAACGGAGATTAGTTTGCTCCTCCAAACACAGGTGACTTCTAACTGTAAAAATAAAAAGTCTATTTCTTAGAAGGAATGTTGTTTTTTAACCAAATGATTAAATTTTATCACAAATATTTGACACCAATTTGACAAAATTTGTGGAAGGACAGCCCTTGAGTTACCATTCACAGATCATAGGCCTAAAATATAAACCATACCTTAGAATTGTTTTTCCTATGGAAAATTAGTGGATAATGTTAATGCACTGTCTGTATATACTTATTAGTCCTCATCCTACTTATTGTAGTTCTGTTAATATAATTTTTTATGGCTTTTGAAAGTGTGTTGTTGTATTTATTCAAAAATATACCTTATAACAATTGTAAATAGTATAATAATAAATCCCCATATAAAACAATCTTTTTTTTTTTGAATAAAAGAGAGAAAGAGAAAGAGAGAGGGGAAGTTTTTTTTTTAAGAGAAAGAAAGAAGTAGAATAAAAGAGAAAAAAGAAAGAAAGAGAAAGAGGGAGAGAACGAGAATCTTGCTCTATTGCTCAGGATTACATTTAAATCTGTGAAATGCTTATGCAATTAATAAAAAGTGATTTATTTCCTATTATGTGACCACTTTTAGAATAGGTATGATATAAGATTGAAAAAAATATATGTTTTGTGGATATGGAGTGGTAGGTTCTGTAAATATTTATTACATTTGCTTGTTCCAGGTCTGAGTTCAAATCCGGTTTTTTTTTTTTTTTTTTTTTTTGGCTCTCCATTAGGTTGGTAGATCTACCTCCATCCCTTTATGTTAAGTCTTTGTGTGTCCTTGCCTATAAGAAAGGTCTGAATACAGCATACCGATGGGTTTTAACTTTTTATTCGGTTTGTCTAACTGTATGTTTTGATTGGGGCATTTAATCCCTTTAAGTTTAGGCTTAATATTGATATATGTGAATTTAATACTGTTATTTAAGTCTAACTAGCTGTTTGCCCATTAGTTGATGTAAATTCTTCATTGTTGTAATATTCTTTACT
>CAUYQU010050015.1:0-23266 GCA_963574635.1 Cheracebus regulus | reverse complement strand
TCGTAGGCAGCGTGAACCGGTGGCTGCGTCCGTGCTCGTAGGCAGCGTGAACCGGTGGCTGCGTCCGTGATCGTACGCAGCGTGAACCGGAGGCTGCGACCGTGCTCGTACGCAGCGTGAACCGGTGGCTGCGTCCGTGTGCGTACGCAGCGTGAACCGGTGGCTGCGGCTGTGTACGTACGGAGCGTGAACCGGTGGCTGCGTCTGTGTACGTACGGAGCGTGAACCGGTGACTGCGTCTGTGACATAGGCAGCGTGAACCGGTGGCTGCGCCTGTGTACGTACGCAGCGTGAACCGGTGGCTGCGTCTGTGCACATAGGCAGCGTGAACCGGTGGCTACGCCTGTGTACGTACGCAGCGTGAAATGATGGCTATGCACTGCAAAGGGAAAGTCATAATTGGTGGCTGCGTCTGTGTGCATAGGCAGCGTGAACCGGTGGCTGCGCCTGTGTGCGTACGCAGCGTGAACCGGCGACTGCGTCTGTGTGCATACGCAGCGTGAACCGGCGGCTGCGCCTGTGTGCGTACGCAGCGTGAACCGGTGGCTGCGCCTCTGTGCGTACGCAGCGTGAACCGGTAGCTATGCATTGCAAAGGGAAAGTCATAATTACTCCTGTTGCCCTAAGCCGTCCCTAGCAAGACAAGCCTGGAAAGTGCACGACCATCGCTACAGTTTCACTGTCACTGCACCATGCACAGTCTTGTCACCTCTACACGTGAGAATGCATCAAAATCCTTCCAAATTTTTCAGCGACCTGCTTTTCCCTTGCTAAAGTAAACAGTAATTTGCTGTGCCATTACACAGGGGACTCAGTAATTTGCTGAGTTCCCTGTGTGCTCCACTGGCTGGGAGCGCGAGGTGTGTTCAGAGTCAACATACACAAGTCCAGTTCCCAAAGCAAACTACTGGGGAGACCAGACACCGGCTGCTGTTTGCGCTCGCCCCACCCCAAGCACCCAGCACTCTAAGGCGCCCACATTTCACACCCATCTGTTGCCTCCCTCTGGGTGCAGGGTCCTGCGTGAAGCCACAGGGATAAAGCAGCGCGCAAGAGGACCCGGCCTGCTCCCCGGCCGACACCCGCTGCAGGGACCCCGCCCAGGGGCGAACGACAGGCCGGTGGGATCGGCTGGGTAAGCGCCGGATAGAATCCGCCAGGTGGAGTGACGGACAGGTAACCCCTCTTGGAGAGGGGGTCAAGGCCGGGACCCTCCCCTCCTCTCCCCTCCTCTCCCCTCCTCCTGCCCCAACCCGCCCTGAGGACCCTGCCCAAGAAGCTCCAAGACTCCGCCCTGGGGACCAGGCCAGGAGCCCCCACCATAGGACTCCCAGAGACCCCCGCCCCGAGCCCCCGGCCCGCTCGCCCCAAGACCCCGCCCTGCGGACCCCACCCGGAGCCCCCTCTCAGGAGTCCGAGACCCTGCCCTGCGGACCCCGCCGGAGCCCCCTCTCAGGACCCCCCGAGACCCCTGCCCTGGGGACCCCGCCCGGAGCCCCCTCTCAGGACTCCCCGAGACCCTGCCCGCAGCCCCCGCCCCAGAACGCTCGAGACACCCGTCCTGGGGACCCCACCCGGAGCCCCCTCTCAGGACTCCCCGAGACCTCTGCCCGCGGCCCCCGCCCCAGAACGCTCCAGACCCCCGCCCTGGGGACCCCACCCGGAGCCCCCCTCAGGACTCCCCGAGACCCCTGCCCGCAGCCCCCGCCCCAGAACGCTCGAGACCTCCGCCCTGGGGACCCACCCGGAGCCCTGCCCAGGGCGCCCCGAGCCCCCGCCTGCCCTCCGGACCCCGCCCCGGCCGGGCCTGAACCGCTACCCGCGGCCGCGGCTCACCGCCGTCAGGTCTGGAAGCCGGTCCCTCATCCCCGCCGGCCGGGCCGCGCGCCCCGCCGCTCAAGCCTGTTCCGAGCCGCCTCCGGCCTGGCAGCGAGCTCTCGGGTCGCCGCCTCAGGCCCCGCGGTCCCGGTCCCTCGCCCGGCGCCCTCCCAGGAGCCGGCGCTGCCACGGCAACCTCGCCCCGCGCGCTCTGCGCATGCCCGGCCCGCGCCGCGCCCCGCACCCACCCACAAGGCGGCGGCGCTTTCCTGCGGGAGCCCCCCGAGGGGCGGGACCTGGAAGAGGGGCGGGGGCTGGAGGGCGGGGGCTGGGTGGGGCGGGGTGGGGCCCGGCCGGGGAGGGGCGGGGCCCGGCAGAGCCCCAGGCCGGCAGGAGAGCAATAGGTGCTGTTTGTCCCTTCTTGATCTGCTCTTATGCTTTCACACCGATTATTTTATTTATTAAAATATAGATCATTCAACGAATAGTGACAAAGAGCAAAGCTCCCGGAATGAGCTGGGTGCAGCTTTGGGTAATACACATGCCGAACCTCTTTTTAGGGGCCACGCCCAGCCTGGGGTGTGAATGAAGGAGAAGAGATCATGTAACACACATGATGCTTAAGGAGCATAACATGGCAGGGGGAGGTGAGGTGAAGAGCACCCGCACGCCCAGCCCTGGGATGCAGTTCTGGGCAGGAGAGCCAGGCAGTACAGGCACAAATAATCCATGAGAAAAGAAAATAGGGGCATGGGCACAGAGAAGAACTGGCAGAGAGGTCGTCATGGAGGTGCAAGAGCTTAGGTGAACTACACAGGTTGGAGGAACAGTCCCCGAGGCCACCGTCACCTCCGACACCAAATGCAAGTTCTGGGGGTTTCCAAAACCACCTTCAAGTTCCATAATTTGCTGGAAGGGATTGCAAAATTCATTAAAAATGACTGTACTCACAACTATGGTTTCTTACAGGGAAATGATAGATTAACATCAGCCAAGGAAGAAAGGCGGTGAGGGAGCCTGGGGATTGGAGCGTGGAGCTTCGAGGTCCTCCTGTGATCCTCTCCCTGTGGAGCCAGGCCTCATTACCTGCACTGCACTGATGTGTGGCCATACACACAAAGTACTGCCAGCCAGAGAAGCTCACTTAGCTGCAGCGTGCAGAACTTTTACTGGGCTCTGTTGCAAGTGTGTGATTCATTGATTGCTCTCATAGTTGATCTCAGCCTCTTGGATAAGTGATATCCATGTAATCCCAAGCCTGGGGTTAAAAAGCCTGGCGTTGAGCCCTAAATCACACTGTTACTCTCTGACTAGCCGAAGATTCCCAGGCAAACAAAGATTGCCTTCCAGGAGGAGAAAGCAAGGCCAAACTTCTTTATAAAGAAGGTTAAAGTCTTTACTGCCTCCAGGAGCAGGTGGCTTTGATCTCATGAGAAGTCAACCGTAAGAAATCTACTTGAGAACAGGCTACACAGAAAAAAATAGGATGTTTTGGACGTGGTTCTAGGTGTGACGTGGTTCTGTTACCCGATGGAAGCTCTTGATGGAGAGTTGTCCAGGTTTTTGGCGTGTTGCATACAAAGAATTGAACAAAACACACAAAGCAACAAAAAACAGAAAAATGGAAGAAGCAAGGAAAGCACAGATTTATTGAAGTGAAATTACAGTATGCAGAGGTGGATCAAGATTTAACTAGTGGATCAAGAGCCCCCATCCCATTTTTCTTTTGGGTTTTTTCAAGCTCAAAGAATTTGATAACACCCCACAGGTGCCCTTTAGAGATCTCCAATTGGTTACACCCTATGAAGGACTGGCTGCGACCAATGAGAGGCTGAAGTGGAGATTACAGACTACAAGGTAGGCTACTTCTAAAATATAAGGCCCAAGGGAACGGGGATTTTGACCTGTTTCATTCACTGTGTGTCTCCAGTGCCTACAAAGTTGACAGCATATCATAGGTATTCAGTACATATTTTTAGAATAAAAGAATGGATGTTAGAATGGATGTTAGACCTGGCTTCCAATGCCAGTTCTGCTATTTGCTCTCTGTATAACTTCAAAGAGATTAATCTCGTGGAGATTCAGTTTTCCTATCTATGAAGTCGTGATGAAAAAAGCCTTCAAGAAAAAAGGTTTTGACTTTCCCATTTTGACCCTGCTGCGCCTGGAGAGATTGTGACTTGCCCAACTAATATGATCTCTTAATCCAATAATAAGTATAAATCATGAATATTTAATCATTTTATAATGCTTATTGCTCTTAGAAATAATTAACATGCAATAAAAAAGTTAAACTACACATGGTAACATTTGTTGCAAATTTCAAAATCGAATTGAAAATGTATGTATGGTTAGCAACAGTGGCAAAAGCAACACAAACAAAACCTCTTGAAAAATTAAGCTCGAGGGGAAATCAGTAAAATAAAGATTAACTATGTCTAAACATGCATACTGCCACATTGGTGCTTTAAAACTTGATGTAAGAATCAAATCTTTTTTTTTTTTTTTTGAGACAGAGTCTCATTCTTGTCACTCAGCCTGGAGTACAGTGACACAACCTCAGCTCACAGCAACCTCTGCCTCCAAAGTTCAAGCGATTCTCCTGCCTCAGCCTCCCAAGTAGCTGGGATTACAGGCACATGCCACCACACCCGGCTAATTTTTGTGTTTTTGGTAGAGATGAGGTTTCACCATGTTGATCAGGCTGGCCTCGAGCTCCTGACCTTAGGTGATTTACCCGCCTCAGCCTCCCAAAGTGCTGGGATTGTAAGAATCAAATCTTAACAGACATTAGATGTACAGAATGTAGCCTGGAGAAACGGCACTGGATAAGAAACCATTCCCTTACATCTACCTGCACCCAGCCACAGACATACACAAATACCTTCCCAGGCTAGAAGCTATAATGGGTAAATGTTTATATTGATGAACTGATTAATAAAGAAGATCTTGGCTGTCAAATGTACATGGGAAAAACTGATTCCTCTATCAGTTAGCTGTCTTCCAGTAGCAATAAGCCAGCTTGATCCAGGTGCCCAGACCATTTCATCGAGACTCACCTTCTGCTAGCACTGAGCTTCAGCCAGGTTCAAGTGCCAACGAAAAGAAAAACGACACACTTTCCAAGTAACTACCACGTGAGTCCCAAAGCTCAACTGTTTGCATTAAATTGGCTCATTTGCATACTACGGAGTCAATCACTGTTCAGGGGGCTGTGCTGCTCAACCCAGACCAGAAGTGCCCACCTGAAGGCCTGGAATTGAAAGTAATGGCAGAGCAAGAAAGGGGGTCCTGCTGACACCTGGACAAAGACAGAGGGATCCAGGGCAGCAGAAATAACCACCGTCGTACCAGCGCCATGCTCTGAAGATAAATCTATTTGCAAAGAAATGAGAATGGCAGACATTGGGATCTTTCTACAATGTTATGTAGAAAAGCAGGGCATTAAATTACCTTAACAAAGTCTCTAGAAAATACTTTTCTTCAATAAAAGTTTCTGGTGTCAGTATAAAAACAAAAATGTATTTTCAGTATAAAAATAAAAGTGGTTCCAATCTTTTTAAAGGTATCCCAAAGAATACTAACATAGATTAATTTATAATCCATAGGTTTACTCTTAAAATTCTCCTTCGTTTTCTTTATTTTTCTTTTTCTCTTTCCTATGGTGCTGATTCTTCTCTACTTTTCAAGTTTTCCATATTGCACTCCCTAAAGCTTCCATAATATCATTTTTCAGTCTGGGTGCAGCAGCTCATGCCTGTAATTCCAGTACTTTGGGAGGCCAAGATGGATGGATCACCTGAGATCAGGAGTTTGAGACCAGCCTAACCAACAAAGAGAAATCCCATCTCCACTAAAAATACAAAAATTATCTGGTTGTGGTAGCGGGCGCCTATAATCCCAGCTACTCAGGAGGCCGATGAATGAGAATTGCTTGAACCTGCGAGGGGAGGCAGACGTCGCAGTAAGCTGAGATGGCACCACTGCATGGCACTCCAGCCTGGGCGACAGAGCTAGACTCCATCTCAAAAAAAAAAAAAAAAAAAAAAAAAAGCCTCCTGGACCCCCCAGTGGGCAAGCACTATTCTTTCAGCTGCCTCGCCCCAGCCACCACCATTTTAATTCTTCCTCTCCAGTAAGTACGGGCCCCTCCCTCAGGTCTCCCTCTCCCCCAGTGGATTTTTCTAAAACATATAATAATATTGGCAGCAGATGGATGGTGTTGCGTTGGCAACCAAAACTGTTTGTTTGTTTGTTTGAGACAGGGTCTTGCTCTGTCTCCCAGGCTGGAGTGCGGTGACACAGTCATAGCTCACTGCAGCCTTGAACTCCTGGGCTCAAGCGATCGTCCCACCTCAGCCTCCCAGAGCACAGGAACCACAGAAATGAGCCCACCACCCCCCAAACCCAAAACTTTCCTTATTCTGCCAGAGAAAAAAAATGAAGATGTAAATATTAATGTGTAACTGATTTTGTTTCCATCACATACATACATACACAATCAAGATGTCTTGGAGCTCAAAACATCAGTCAGATCAGAGCAGCGGGTTCAAAACACCATCATAAAAGCCACACACTAACACTGAATGAAATATACTTAGAGGCTGAGGTGGGAGGATTGCTTGAGCCCAGGAGTTGGAGGCTGCAGGAAGCTGTGATCATGCCACTGGACTCCAGCCATACCCACAGAGCAAGACCCTGTTTCTAAAAAATGAATGAATAAATGTTTTTAAAAACTTGAAAAGAAAAAGTGAAAGAGGCAGAGGAAGAGGAAGAAGGAAAGAAGGAAGAAAGGAAAAAAGAAGGCAGAAAGGGAAGGAAGGAAGGGAGGGAGGGAGGGAGGGAGGGGAAAGAAAAACAAAGAAAGGGCTAACTTACTTTCCTGAGGAGATCTGACCGGAGCCTGGGCAACATAACAAAACCCTGTCTCTGCAACAAGATTTAAAAATTAGCTGGGCACGGTGGCATGTGCCTGTAGGCTACTCAGGAGGCGGAGGCGGGAGGATTGCTTGAGCCCAGGAGGGCAAGGCTGAAGTAAGCAGTGATTGTGCCACTGCACTCTAGCCTGGGCAATAGAGTGAGACCCTGTCTTAAAAAATATATACATATGCCCGGGCATGGTGGCTCATGACTGTAGTCCCACCACTTTGGGAGGCCAAGTTAGAAGGATCGCGAGTTCAGGAGACCAAGACCATCCTGGCCAGCATGGTGAAGCCCCATCTCTACTAAAACACAAAAATTAGCTGGGTATGGTGGCGTGCACCTGCAGTCCCAGCTACTCTGGAGGCTGGGGCAGGAGAATCACTTGAACCTGGGAGGCGGAGGCTGCAGTGAGCTGAGCTGAGATCTCACTGTGGCACTCCAGGCTGGCTACAGAGACTCCAACTAAAAATATATATATACACACACACACACACACACACACACACACGCAGTACATATATAGTATATACATACCATATATACACATATGCACTATATATATATTGTATATACATACTATATTATAGACATATAGACACACACACATATATATATAGGTTCAGCTAGTGGCCACCCCAATTATGGTTGGAGGCAGTTCTCAAAGAAAGGGGTGTCATTGTGATTTGGACTTCATACTCAAAAGGTGTCCTCCTCTGCAGTACACAACCTTAGAGAGGAAAAAGGAAGAGAGAAAATGGACAATGACATGCCCTCTGCTCGTTGTGACTGGCTCCTTACAGACAGAAGGTATTCGAGTTGCCAAGTTACCCCACAGCTCTGCGGTAACTTCAATTCTTGCCTCCTCAGAAGAAAGAATTTGACTGAGGGACATAAGGCAGAAAAAGACCAAGACAAGTTTCACAGCAGGAGTGGAAGTGCATTAAAAAGCTTCAGAACAGGGGCCAGGCACAGTGGCTCATGCCTGTAATCCCAGCACTTCGGGAGGCTAAGGCAGGTGAATCATGAGGTCAAGAGATCGAGACCTGAGGGAATCTGTAGGGATCGCTCCCGTGAGGCCCCTGGGAAATGGGCCTCCCCATACGGTGAGCTTGAGCCCGGACACAGATCCCTAGTTGGGGGAGTCGAGCTAAGGGAAAGTAGGAACCGAGAGAGGAACTATATATTATCCAAAATAATGAACAGACATTACTTTTTGGATATGAGGACTTAGGAGGCATTGTGTCTGCTTTTGGCTCCTTATGGTTTATTGCTTGATTGTGTTCATTTTGTACCCATGTTACTTTCATTGCAAAATATTAACTTAAATATGTACACTTGGTAACTTACTTACCATAGCTTACAGGGTGTGACTGTAATCTACTTACTGTAACCTACTTACTGGGTGTAACCTACTTACTGGGTGTAAGCTACTTACTGGGCGTAGCCTACTTACTGGGTGTAACTTGCTTACTGTAACTTAAGTATGTTAATTTGGCGTAAACAACTTTAACTTCAGAAAAGTATATAATGAAATACATTGCAAAATAAAGCTGCTGCATGAGCATAGCGCATGTAGCCCTCCAGACCCCGCCTTTTCTATCTCCTTTTTTCCGGCGCTCGCTCTCTTCCAGGTTTGGGACCCTCTCGCTGGACGAGATTCCCGGGCTCGCGTTCAGTTCACAACACCAAGCGTGCTGGCAGGTGCCTGTAATCCCAGCTACTAGGGAGGCTGAAGAAACAGCATCGCTTGAACCCGGGAGACGAAGGCTGCAGTGAGCCAAGACTGTGCCACTGCTCCAGCCTGGCGACAGAGTGAGACCAAGCATGTGGCTCCTCCTCCTCCTCTTCCTCCTCCTCTTTCTCCTCCTCCTCCCTCTCCTCTTCCTTCCCTCTCCTCTCCTGCTCTAGCCACGTAAGAAATGCCTGTATGCCCTTCGCCTTCTGCCACGATTAAAAGTTTCCGAGGCCTCCCCAGCCATGCTTCCTACACAGCCTGCAGAGCCATGGGCCAATTAAACCTCTTCTTTTAGAAATTACCCAGGCTCAGGTAGTTCTTCAGAGCAGTGAAAGAATGGACTCGTACAGAACCAGAGGGGAGGAAGACATTGTTGTGCAGAGCAAGGCTGCTTCTGGGGGACACAGCAGGATGGTGGTGTGGTGACCTCTGTGTGCACCTGGGCACCTGGATAGAGCAGGATGGCAGTGTGGTGATCTCTGTGTGTACCTGGGCACCTAGGTAGAGCACGATGGCGGTGTGGTGACCCCTGTGTGCACCTGGGCACTTGAACAGTTCTGCACAGCTGTGCAAGCCAGGGCCGCAGAGGCACCCACCAACACCCCTGTACCATCCCTAACATGACCCATTACCCCTCACGTGGGTTATTTGAAAATTAGGGTGAAATGCACACAAGCTAAAATTGACCATGTGTACCATTTTAAAGTGTATCATTCCGTGGCACGGAGTGACTTCATGATACTGTGTGACTATCACCATTGCCCAGTTCCAAAACCTTCTCATCACCCCAAACCAAAACCCTACACAAATGAGCGGTGCTCCCCATTCCCCACCCATGCTCCGGAGCCCCTCAGCCTGCCTTCCGTCCATGTGGATTTGCCTGTTCGGGACGGGTGGTACACATGGGATCCCACAACACATGTGTGGCCTTCCATGCCTGGCTTCTTCCGCAGAGCGTGCTGCCCGCAAGGCTCCCATGTGTGGGTGTGTGTGTCACGCTTTGTCCCTTTTCATGGCTGAATCATACTCCATGGTGTGGATGGAGCACACTCACATTTCAATTATCTGCTCATCTGTAGAGGAGCGTGCAGCGGGCTTTGTACAGATGTTCCCACTCTGTCATGTCAAAGAGAACATCACTGATCCAGAGACACAAACTACAAAAGGACAGAACCAGGGCCAGGACCCAGCTTGTCCTGAAGCACCACCCATTGGCCACAGCAGCGGCTGAACGAAGGGACACGCCCTGGCTCACGGAGCCGCAGCCTCTGCTGAGACGGGGGCTTGTCGGCAGGCCTCCGGGAACCAGTGTCCCACGCTTCTCCCTAAGGTCAACATCGGGCCTCCCTGAGTCCTTGTCGCATTCAGCAGAGCACCCCACGGGGCAGGTCTCCCCCCAGCACTCATCCTCTCTGTGTTTGTGCCCACAGGCACTGCCGCCCCAGCTCTGCCTGGCCCAGCCTGCTCCACACAGAAGCCAAGTCCTTCCCTGCTGGGTTCCCGCCTCCCCTCTCCACCAGAGCCCCTGCTCCTGCAATGCCCAGGCTTCCTTCCCTCCCACCCCCTTCCACCCACCCTCGTGCCTCCAGGCCGTCCACCCTAAGCTCTGGATGTCTAACCAAAACTGCCTTTTGAGAGCCTCGTCAATCAGATGGGTTTCAGCTTTATACAAGGAAAACATCCACGTGGTGCTGACACAATTACGACACTCAGATTTAAAGTCTGGAGGTTAATGGTACTGCCAGTGCATTAAACAGCTGGGCCGTTTCTTACAAAACTACTGCGCTTATCTCCCAGAAATGCCACCCAGGTGTTTACCCCAAATAAATGGAAACGCACTGCTGTGGTCTGAATGTGGGATCCCTGGCTAAACTTCATAAGCTGCCATCCTAAGCCCCTAGATGATGCTATCAGCAGGTGTGGAGCTGGGATTAGGACTGGAGGGTGGGACCCTCGTGGCAGCATTAGTGCGCCATGATGGGCTGAAGAGACCAGAGCTCCGCCTGGCACTGTGTGCACAGCCTTAAAGGCGCCATCTGTGAAGCAGACACAGGGCCTGCTGGCATCTTGATCCTGGACTTCCGGGCCTCCGGCATTTGGGCAGTCAGTGCCTGCTGTCCATCAGCCCCCCATCGACGGTGTTTTGCCACAGCAGCCTTTGTGAACTAGGACACACACCTGTTCACAGAAAACCTGTAGGTGATATTTTTAAGGGCTTTATTCTTAACTGCCAAAAATTGGAAAAAACCCAAATATCCCTCAGTGGAGGATGGATTAAAAAACACACACACAGTGGCACATCCATGCAGTGGAATATTACTCAGCCACAAAAAGGAGAAAACCACCACACAGCCCAAATCGTGGATGAGTCTCAAATGTACTGTAAGAAGGGAGGGGTCCAGACCCACAGGCTTCCTGCCAATCTCAAGCTTAGGGCTGCAGGAAGAGGGAGAACTCCAGCGGGGACAGGCCAGGGGCTGCTGGGGTCGGGGTAAAGGGAAGGAAATGCCTGCCAGGGGACGCAGGGGAAGATAAACAGCCTATGCCTTGATGATTGTGGGTTACACAACTGCATGCATTTGTCAGCACGCACTGTGGTGTGTACCTAGAAAGGCACCTGCGTACACTCTACCCCCACAGATGTGAGTTTCAGAACAGTCTAGACTAGGGGTTTCAATCAGAAGGTGATTGAAACCTCAGGGAACAGCAGGTAATGCCTGGAGATGTTTTTGGTTATCACGACTGGGGTGCGGGTGCTGTTGGCATCTGGTGGATAAAGTCTGGGGATGCTGCTCAGCCTCCTATGAGAAGCATGGCAGCCGCTCCGCCCCCCAAACAGGCGAAGCGTGTGATGAGTCTGTCAGCCACAGAGGCACCCAGAGACGCACGGGGAGTGCACACAGCAGCCGGTCATGTCAGCGGGCTGGGAGGATGAGTGATCATCTTCCATTAAGGTTATCTTTAGGGCTAGGTGCGGTGGCTCACACCTGTAATCCCAGCACTTTGGGAGGCCAAGGCAGGCAGATAACCTGAGGTCAGGAGTTTGAGACCAGCCTGGCCAACATAGCGAAACCCCATCTCTACTAAAAATACAGAAGTTAGCTGGTAGGAGCCTGTAATCCCAGCTATTCAGGAGGCCAAGGCAGGAGAATCCCTTGAACCCGGGAGACAGAGGCTGCAGTGAGCCAAGATTGCACCAATGCACTCCAGCCTGGGAGACAGAGTAAGACTCCATCTCAAAAAACATAAAAAATAAAAAAGGTTATCTTTAGCATAGGTGTCAGCGATTTTATCTGGGGGGGTGGGGGGAGGCATGAAGCCTTTGTGAGCTGTCCATCAGGGCCCACCAGGACTTCGTGTCTCCCTGAGCCAAGCCGGACCACAGCGTCAGCTTCTGGCACTGTCCTCCAAAATCATGCTTTATGTAGCATTCAGCCTAATGTTGATTTTAAAGCATAAATCAGATCATGTCACACCTTGTTACCATTTCTCCAAGGCACCCAGATGAAGCCTTGCCATGGGCCGGGGTCCCGCAGAAGGCACCCCTCCCCCGCCTCGCTCCCCGCCCCCCCGCCGTCCTCTCTGCACCCACAGCGCTCAGCACCTAAAGCAGGCCCTTCTTTCCTTCTCCCCTCTTCTTGGAAGAACAGAGGACGGCTCTGGATTGCCTGAGGGTGGCTGCATGGCGAAGAGCACAGTTCTCTCCTTATCGAAGTCCCTCCCGCAAATCAACCTGGGTGCGGCTTCTATGACCCCAGCCAACCCTCCCTCTGCCTGGACTAGAGTCAGACACAGGCCTCCCGGAGAGCAGAGGGTCTGGTGCCATCCACACTCCCTAAGAAGGCTGGGGAGCAGCAAAAACGCCCACAGGAAACACGATTGGAGAACAAGTGCTGGCACACACGTGTTCACCACAACACGGTTCCCAGGACCTCAAGGCGAATAGAACCGAAACGTCCAACAGTAGAGGGACTGGTGAGCCGAATGTGGCACAGCCACACCACAGAACATTCCACAACCATCAAAGCGGCCGAGGGCCCACTCAGGCGACGGCGCCAGTGAACCTTGGAAACATGAGGCCCAGTCAAAGGAGAGTCAAAGAAGCCAGGCATGCAAGCCACTTGCTTCAGGATTGCATTTCTCTCTTTTTTTTTCATGCGGAGTCTCGCTCTGTTGCTCAGGCTGGAGTGCAGTGACGTGATCTCGGCTCAATGCAACCTCCACCTCCTGGGTTCAAGCAATTCTCCTGCCTCAGCTTCCTGAGTAGCTGGAACTACAGGCCTGTGCCACCACGTCCGGCTAATTTTTGTATTTTAGTAATGTCGGGGGTTTCCCCATGTTGACCAGGCAGGTCTTGAACTCCTGACCTCAAGTAATCTGCCCACCTTGGCCTCCAAAAGTGCTGGGATTACAGGCAGGAGTCACCGTGCTGGCCTAGGTTTGCATTTCTATAAAATGTCCAGAATGTGCAGGAAAATCCAGAGGCAGAACCTAGACCCGTGGTCAGTGGGGGTGGAGGGGGGATGGGCCATGGTGGCCAGGGAGGACAGGGTTTGCTTCAGGAGTGATGAAAATGGTGATGTTTGCACAACATTGTGAGTGCACTAAAGGCTACTGAATTGGATACTTTAAAATATCTAATTTTATGTTATATGAATTTTACTTCAATGTAAATAAAAAAGAGTAACCTGATGAATTCCCAACAACAACAAAAAAGAAGGGTTATAGAATTTAGAGGAATGATAAATTGCGCATGTGGATGTTTTTAGGTAATGCAAACTAATGAACGCCTGTGTCTCCTGTACAATTAGGAAATGCTGCATTTCTCATCAGGAGGGCTGAGATTCCAGCTCACTGGATTTGACTGATTCCCCTTTATCTAGCACAGGGCCTGGCATGACCAAAGGTCACCAGCCCGATGCATTTCTGTCTAGAGAACCATTTGTCCACGGGGTAGGACAGACCCCACAACTCATTAATTACTAGGAAACGACCTCTTTTCTCTTGGAGAAACCATTAATCTCATAATCGCTTTTTTTTAAATCCACATCTGCACGAGAAAGCTAATCCTTGGTGTTAGAAGACAGGGTAGTGGCTTCCCTCATTGAGGAGGTGACTGACGGGCTGAGGGGCTCCCCAGGTCCTGAGGCATCCTGTCTCTGTCTGATGGTGCTGGCGTGGGTGCATTCGCCTCGTGAGAACTGAGCAGCTCAGATGGCTGTGATGTGTACCCTTTCCTTTATGGATGCTGGACTTAAAAAATAAACACTCTGCACAAAAATACTTTACCCTCTCCTCAAATCCATGTTTTCTGTAAAAGTAACATAAGTGGTTTTTAAATATGAGAAAGACAAGCCAAACTTCTCTCAAACTAAAAGAAATAAAGCTGTAAAGATGAATGTCCCTGTGTCCACCCACTGTGGGAAGGACCCGTGAGTGTGAGTGTGCAGGCAATGTGTCCACCTACAACGGGAAGGACCCGTGAGTGTGAGTGTGCAAGCAGTGTGTCCACCCACTGCGGGAAGGATCCATGAGTGTGAATGTGAGTGTGCAGGCAGTGTCCTTCCCACCTCGGGAAGGACCCGTGAGTGTGAGTGTGAGTGTGCAGGCAGCGTGTCCATCCACTGTGGGAAGGACCCATGAGTGTGAGTGTGCAGGCTGTGTGTCCACCCACTGTGGGAAGGACTCATGAGTGTGAGTGTGAGTGTGCAGGCAGTGTGTCCACCCACCATGGGAAGGACCCTTGAGTGTGACTGTGAGTGTGCAGGCAGTGTGTCCACCCACTGCGGGAAGGACCCATGAGTGTGAGTGTGCAGGCAGTGTGTCCACCCACCATGGGAAGGACCTATAAGTGTGAGTGTGAGTGTGCAGGCAGTGAGTCCACCCACCATGGGAAGAACCTATGAGTGTGAGTGTGAGTGTGCAGGCAGTGAGTCCACCCACTGCGGGAAGGATCCATGAGTGTGAATGTGAGTGTGCAGGCAGTGTCCTTCCCACCTTGGGAAGGATCCGTGAGTGTGAATGTGAGTGTGCAGGCAGTGTGTCACCCACCGTGGGAAGGACCCGTGAGTGTGGTCATGCTGGCAATACATTTCATGTGCAAACAGGAACTCCCATGCATTATTGGTAGCAGAGTAAACTAGTCCAATTTCTTTGGAAAGCCATCAGTAAATGTCTCCCTAAACTGAAAATACAAATACCCCGTGACCCTACAGATCCTCTTCCAATAACTTACCCTACGAGGATTCTGAAGAAGCATGAGATGGCGTTCAGGACGCCTTGACTTGTAAAGCAAGGCTGAGGAAGCGCCTGCGTGCTGGTCTGCAGCACACGGTGCCTGGATACCTCTGAATGGAGCGGGCAGAGCTGTGAGCGCAGGGATGGTTTCATATTTTTCAGTGAGAAAGCACAGCAGCGGGCAGAGTCAAGGAGCACTTGTGGGTTTCAGCTGGGTGGGAACACACACTCAAATACACGGATACGCATGTACGCTTAGACAGGCAGAGGCTCTCACTCAAAGGACACAAGACCAACATCCCTGCCTGCTTCTAGGACAGCGGCTCTTAGGGGAGTGGGGGCTGTCTTGCCCCCACCCACCCATACACACAGAAGATGTCTGGCAATGTCTAGGGGCATTTCGGGAGTGGCCAGGGCAGCTCCCAGCATCTGGTGAGCAGGACCAGGGACATTGCTGAATGTCCTACAGTGCACAGAATAGCCCGGCCCCTGTGGCAGCACTGCTGAGGCTGAGCAGCCCTGGGCACAGAGGACATTGGGTAGGAGGAGGACCATTCCCACCACACTTCGTGTTGTGCTGTATGGATTTTTGTTGCATGATAGATTAACTTTTCAAGTATGTTTTTAAATCTGTCTCCATAGCTGAAGGCTGGAGAAATCTCAGCTTCTGCGGAGGAATGCTCGTCTCTGTAGCATCTACAGGGTATCCTCCATACAGGCTTTCCTGAAATTAACAATTGGTATCGGGACCCCAGAGGCGAGAGAGAAATCTCAAACCCCAAAGCTGAATATTTCAAAAGAGGAATGATAATTTGCAAATTCTGTAGCAGCAGCTTCCCATACTTATCAAGGTTTATTCACAAGGGCTATGATTAACAGGGGCTCATGCCTGTAACCCCAGTGCTTTGGGAGATCAAGGTGGGAGGATCCATTGAAGTCAAGAGTTCGAGAACAGCCTAGGCAATACGGTGAGACCCTATCTCTACAAAAAAATAAAAATGCATGTGCTTTTAACAAATGTTTTGCAATAAAATATAACATAAGATGTAAACCATTTTCAGTGAACACCTTAGTAGCATTAAGTACTACTCTCATACTTAATGCTACTAAGGTGTTCACAATCTCTCGTATCCTTCACCTGTTTCTAGTTCCAGAATTTTTTATCACTCTAAACAGAACTTCTATGCCCATTAAGCAATAACTCCCCTTCCCCTCTCCCCTATTCCCTAGTAATCTCTATTCTACTTTTTGTTGATTTTTTTAAATAAAAATCAATCTCATATTTCATGTTACTAAGTCAAGTTTAAGCAACACTTTAAGATGAACTAAAGGTCGTGTAAATTAAGTGCCAGCCTTGGTAATTAAGACGTGTTAACTCTTTACCTGTCCCTCACATGACAGCCTAACGTGAGTATTTCCTTTTCCGTTTCTTTTTTCATTTTTCTTTCTTTCTTTTTTTTTTTTTTTTTTGAGATGAGCCTCTCTCTGTCTCCCAGGCCGGAATGCAGTGGTGTGATCTCAGCTCACTGCAACCTTCACCTCCTGGTTTCAAGTGATTCTCCTGCCTCAGCCTCCCGAGTAGCTGGAATTACAGATGCCTGCCACCATGCCCAGCTAATTTTTGTATTTTTAGTAGAGACAGGGTTTCACCATGTTGGCCAGATTCATCCCAAACTCCTGACTTCAAGTGATCCCCCCACCTCAGCCTCCCAAAGTGCTGGGATTACAGGTGTGAGCCACCACGCCCGGCCACGCGAGTATTTCTTAGGCATACACATGGCAATGACAGCTGTCACTATCCCTCATAAATTTGGGGCCCCACTTCCATAGCACGGCATTGCTGCTGAGTGGTGGCTCACCCAGGGACACCTTCCCAGCCTCCGTCCCCCGTCCCAGTGGGGGGATGTGACCCAAGCCCAGGGATGTATCTCCTTTCCGAACCAGAGAGCCTCGTCCACCTCCCTTCCCCCACTGCCAGCTGGATGCTGGGGCCCCGGGGCCCTGGAGCACTGCCAGCTGCAAGATGGAAGAAACCTGGGTTCCTGAGTGACCACATGGAGGAAGCCACGTGCTGACACTGCAACTCCCTGCAACGGGGAAATAAATGGGCTGTGCTGAGCCCCCGGAGGGCCTGGATTTTTGCTGCAGCTGACATTAGCCTGACTGATTCCAGCTCAGCTTATGGGTTTGGGCGCTCTTCCTAGCTTGTTTTCTCCTCCCCGGAATAGGAAAGCCCAGGCTGCCTGGCCATGGAGACTGGCAGAGTTCCTGGCCAAAGCCTTTCCCATGTTGCCACCGCCCCTTCCTGCCCTCTCCTGCCCCATAGGGATAGGTTAGAATAAAGCCCCTCCTTCTGTAGTCCAGGATTACTTCTGTGGCCTCATCACGGAGCTAAGGTCACTCAGGAGGACAATGGGTTAAGAAATATCTCTGCCTCCCTTCACTCTCCTCCGTGAGGAGCAGCAGACCCCGCGCCCCAGGCTGTCAGATTCTCAAACCCCTCCCCAAGAAAGCACACCAGCACTGGGAGGCATGGTCGGACAGAAACTTGGGCACCTCATCCCGTCTGTCCCCCACGAGACATCCCAACATAGGCCTGCCCTGGTGGCTGAAAGTCGATGCTGATAAATTTAAACCACTGCTGAGATCACTGCCCATCGCTGTGCCAGGAGAAGAGCCAAGTCTGCCAAGATCAGGACTCCACGGTGGAGCAAATGCTGGCACCGCCGTGCTGGCCCTGGGCCACACGCACATGGCCAGGGCATTTAGCACTCAGGCCCCCGCACCAGCAGGAGCAAGGCCGAGCCTTCCAACTCCCCGACAGGCCTGAGCGGCACCTGCCAGCGCCATCAGGAACCTGGGGCACCAGATGGCTGCGGGGCCAGAGGAGGAAGGGGTGTGAACTGGAAAAGGTGTCCAGGCGAGAAGCGGACGCTCTGCAGGGAGGAAGAGGCCGCTACCAGCTGAGAAGGAAGTGGGGAGAGACCAGAGTGAGGCACAGGTGGCTGTTTGCACCAGCCCTTTGCCAGCGGGTACCTCACGCTGGCCGGGAAGGACCTGCACAGGCTGGCAGCACCGGGATGAAAGACCCGCTTCCCAATCAAATCACTGCAGAGACACTGCACGTTCTTTTCAGCTAATCCTTTCATCGTCTTTCTTACCTTGTTAAAGTGAAAATGTCATTATAGATTTGTTCACGTCAGCGCCCAGATCCTGCTGCTAAAACCTCTTCTCGTTCCTGATAAGAGACTCATCCGCCAAAGTCATGTTCAAAGGGCGGGATCGGAAGCAGCAAGTGTGGCTGGTCACATCCAAGCGTCTCTCTCAGACACGAGTTCCCTTACTATAAGCAGAATATGTGTCCCCAAAAGATTGATTTTTTTTTTTTTGAGACAGAGTCTTGCTCTGTTACCCAGGCTGGAGTGCAATGGCGCTGCAACCTCCGTCTGCCTCCCGGGTTCAAGTGATTCTCCTGCCTCAGCCTCCTGAGTAGCTGGGATTCCAGGTGCCCATCACCACGCCCAGCTAATTTTTGTATTTTTAGTAGAGACGGGTTTCACCATGTTAGCCAGGCTGCTCTCAAACTCCTGACCTCAGGTGATCCACCTGCCTTGGCCTTACAAAGTGCTGGGATTACAGGTATGAGCCACCGTGCCCAACCCCCACAAAAGATTTCTATAAGTAAATCATGTTTAAGAGCTCGATGGCCTTGTTGTATTGTGTGACTATTTCAGAGATGCCTCACATGTCGTTAATCCAGCTGTAAGATGTGGCACAGGTTAGCTGGTCACCCACACCCCCGATATGTCTGGATGGCAGTGTCTGTACATTTCAAAGTGTAAAATTTTTTTATAAATTAAAGGAAAACTAAACAAAGGAGGTGTGTGAAAGGTGGGCTTTGTGCCTTTGTTCTGAGTAGTTCTGTGATGTTTATTTTCCCAGATGTTGGTTTGTTTGGGTAAAGCTTCTAGGTGACTGGGCATTGAATAAAGTAGATGAATAAATAAAAGTTGTGCTTTCAGAATGGAAAATCACTTAGGCATTACGGAAAGGTAAAGAAGAAAAAGCTTAAAAATTAAGAAACTCCCATCATCTGGAGCTGACAGACTTGAGACATCTTTCTACCCGCATTCACATGTGGAAGGATACATGGGCTTTTACTAAGACAGTATAATAATGGCTTATTTTTAATTTATTGATTCGCAAACGTTCATTGAACATGGAGTGTGCTTCAGGCACGTGACTCAGGGAAATGAGCTTGCAGCAGCATGATAAATGCCAGCAATTACTTCCCAACATATATCCACAGATGAATTAAAATAGCGCTCAAAGCAATCTGCAATTTTAGCAAATTATTGCCATGAGGGCCAGTGAAATGAGCCCAAAGACTCAACAATCCTGGCCAACAGCTCAGATCAGCTACTGTTAAAATTCGTACAGTGGGAAAGAGGGGTGCATCATAGAAGTCACCGGATAGCTTACAGGATGACACACTCGGGGACCAGGCTCTGATGTCGTTCCAGACATGCCCCACAGCGCCCAGCCCGGCCCTCCCTGTTCCTGCAGCCTGGCTTTGTGAACAGCCTCGCTATGGCTTCTCAGTGGCCTTGGTGGCGCGGGCAACACATGCCCTGCTCTGTGCCGTGGGGACCTGGCAGGCCAGCCTGCTGTTTCCAAACTCCTCACCTCCAGCCTTTCCAGCCTCACTGGCCTCCCAAGCTTGCTCCCCGTCTCAGGGAGCCATGGGAACACTCTAGAACACTCTGGAACACTCTTCTAGAACCCTCTGGGGCCCACTGGATGACATGTACATTTGCTATGTAACAGGTCTAATGAAAGAGAAAGGGAAGTCGCTTGCATTGAGTGAACAGACACACCAGTCCCTCCATGGGGGCGGCCATGTGACCGAGAGCTTTCCCCAAGCACGAGTCGTCTTCACCCTCGTCAGTTACCACAAGCGACCCTTAGGACTCTGAGCACAGCTGGTAGGCATTCTCCCAGCCCTGCAGCACAAAGGTGTGCCAGCCTTTCTTGGTGCCCAGAGGGAGGTGACAGGTACAGGCAAGGGGACAAGACCCCACATTCTAAAGACCCCAAAACGGAAGCCACATAGCCCCCTCGGAGCTCATACAGAGGCACAGAACCACCTCCACCACCCTCCTCTCCCCAGTCCCTGATTCCAGCCGCTCAGCTGAAACGTCTCAAACCAAGTCTAAACTCAGCAAAACGCAGGCTGCAATGCAGGCCTCATGTTGCTCGAGGCAGCTCACCCCGCTCTTACCCCGCAGAACTGGAGCGGAGGTTAGTTCATGGCTCCCTAATGGGCCATGACCTGCAGTTGCAGAAACACTGACTGATACACCATGTAGATCCTCGGGGCTGATTTCCTCCCACCCACACCCCTCCGTGCGGACACTGCTGCACCAAACGGGAAGGGCTCCAGCCTCCCAGGCCGGGCGCAGTGGCTCACACCTGTAATCCCAGCACTTTGGGAGGCCGAGGCTGGTGGGTCACCTGAGGTCAGGAGTTCAAGACTAGCCTGGCCAACATGGTGAAATCCCGTCTCTACTAAAAATATAAAAATTATTCAGGCATGGTAGCACATGCCTGTAATCCCAGCTACTCGGGAGGCTGAGACAGGAGAATCGCTTGAACCCAGGAGGCGGAGGTTATAGCGAGCCAAGATCACACTATTGCACTCCAGCCTGGACGACAAAGGTGAAACTCCATCTCAAAAATAAATTAACTAAATAAGTAACGACATCCCCTTGTCTTTCATTAGACCTGATGCATAAGCAAACTGCAGGCCCGAGGAGGATGATCCAGCATCAGCAGTGGCACGGCTGGGCCCAGGCTCTTCTCCCTGCAGTACGGTTCTCTCCCGGACGCGAGACCAGGCGAAGGAGCTGCCTCTGGTCCCAAGGCCTAGCTGCAGAGGGGACCCGCCCATCAACACTTCCAGATGGCATCCCGCTGATGGACACGGAGATACACAGAACCAGTGGAACCAATCAGTGTCAACCCTGCCCTCGGGCACAGGACTCAGGAGACAGGCTGTGTTTGTTTTCTATGCATCATACCAAATTATCACAGAAGGCAGCTTAAACAGCCCCAGGAGTTAGCTCACAGCTCTGTGGGTCAGGCATCTGGGCAGGCTTGGCCGGGCACTCTGCTCAGGGTCTTGTGACACTGGCCAGGCAGGCTCTTGTCCGGACGCTCGGAGGTGGGGGGAGAACCCCGTCTCGGGTGCACTCAGGCTTCGAGGGTTCCGCACTTGCAATTTCAGGGCTGAGGCCGTGTCCTGTGGGTGCTGTGGGAGCCTCTCAGGAACGGGCAATGCCTCCTGGCCTCGCCTGCTGTCCCCTCCATCTTCAAAGTCAGCAACAGGGGCCAAGTCCTCCTGCTGCCTCTGCTTCCCCCACCTCTCCCTTCAGCCACCCGACAGAGAAAGCTCTCCACTTGTGCGGGCTCTAGGGATTAGGCAGGGTCCTCCCAAATGGCCTCCCTTCTCAGGGCCAACCATGCCCTGGGGGTGACGACCATGGCTGCAGAGAGGCCTCGCCCCGTCCACAGGCTCCAGGGATGGGGCATGGAATCTCGCTGGGTGCTGCTAGGGGTCTGCCCACCGTGGAAACTGCTGCCCTTTCCTGCTGCCCAAGAACCTGAGAGAATGTGGCTCCAACAGCCTGGACGGCCGTTTTGCCCACATGAGGCAAGAGTCCATTTCAGAATGCAGAAAGAAGAAACATGGACTCCCAGCTACTCGGAAGGCTGGCCGCAGCAACGGCTTCCCGGGAGATGGTGAAGGCCAGGCAGAACCAACCTGAGGAACATCTGCTCACAGAGAGAAAGGCCAGGGATAGGCGGGTGGCTGCAGCTCTTTCTACCCAGGAAGGCCCCTTTCATTTCAGAAGCAGGGACACAGCCTGCGCTCAGTGGCACACACCTGTCATCACAGCACTTTGGGAGGCCGGGGTAGGTGGATCACTTGAGCCCAAAAGTTTGAGACCAGTCTGGGCAACACAGTGAAGACCCCTACTCTCCAAAAAATACAAAAATTAGCCGGGTGTGATGGCACATACCTGGAATCCCAGCTACTCGGGAGGCTCAGATGGGAAGATCACCTGATCCCAGGAGAGCAGAGATGGCACCACCGCACTCCAGCCTGGACAAAAGAGCAAGACCCTGTCTCAAAACAGAGAAGCGGGGACCACAGGTAGCCCCACGCAGCTCTCGGGAGAGAAAAACAGGAAGGCACTCCTGCAGACAGTGCAGCACAAGGGGGGCCGCCAGCACCCCCACTTCAGAGGACGTGCAAAAGTACTATCTGCAAGTAGAAATTAGCTAGAAAATAGAGGCTTCCTGAGGGTGTGGGCTGTGCTTTCCTTGCAGAGGCCCCAGCAGTTAGAGCTGGGCCTGGGACATGACAGGGGGATGGGTTTCCTGAACGAGGAGAAGCAGATGCAATCTGAGGTGGGGTCCGCGGGCACCGCAAGGGGTCTGGGGAAAATCGCCCTGGATGCTCCCACGAGGAAAAAGGAGATCCTGTGTGTCAGTAATCGCAGAACTAGAAAGGGAATTCGGGGGGTGTCTGCAAAGCTGGGGTGCCGCTGAACTTGCCAGGAAGGCATGAACTCACCACACTGGGAGGCAAGAGGCCTGGGCTGGACTCACAGGGGACAGAGGTCCTGGGCTGGACTCTTACCTCTGGAATGAGACCTCAGCGTTCTCAGGGGACAGAGGTGGGACAGGAGAGGGAGAGTCCCCCTGAGATGGCACATTCACCTGCACGTGGGGGTCCCACAGGGCCGAGTGGTCAGGGGCAGCTGCAGCACAAGCGTCTTCACGCCTCGCGGACTGCACCCTTCCCCTCCCCCACCCTTCCCTCTCCCCCCACCACTTCTTTATAACAGAGCCTCTTAATTGCCTGGTGTTGAGCAACCAAGAATGAAGAATTATTTGATGAGCCTTTTGTTCTCTTTTTTAGTTATTAAATTTTAATTAAAAACCATTAAAGGCGCCCTGCCCCAATTCACAACAATGAATCTCACTGAGACCCTCACAGTCTCCCTCCAGCCAAGACTGAGGCAGCTTCCTACCCTCTCTCCTGACTCCCAGCCCACCCCAAACCCTCCTTCCCCAGGACTGCCAAAGGTGCATTCTTGGAAAGAGCCACCCAAGCTGCAGGTCCTGCTGCACTGCACTGTGGAATCAATTTAGCGGGGCATAGCATGATCTTTAAAAGCAAAATATGGGAATGGGATGGGATGCAGTGGAATGCGTGGTTTGGGATAGGATAGAATAGAGAGATGGGATGGGACGGATGGAATGGGAGGGAATAGAATAGAGATGGGATGGGTGGAATGGGAGGGGAGGGGAGAGGAGGGAAAGGGAGGGGAGGGGAGGGTAGTGTGGGGTAGCGTAGGACGATGGGACTGGATGGCTGGAATGGGATGGGATGGGACGGGTGAGGGCTAGGGAACAGAACAGCACACACACTTACCAGTGAGCAACTGGCAGCATCTTCATTTCACAGACAAGAAAACTGGGAGT
>CAUYQU010050013.1:0-99630 GCA_963574635.1 Cheracebus regulus | reverse complement strand
GAAATTGCAAACAAATTGAACCAAGGAATAGAGAAAGTCAAATAAATAAAATAGGAAACAAAAAAGACACATTTATACGGACTCCACAGAAATACAAAGAATCATTAGAAACTATTATGAACAAGTATATGCTAAAAATTTGGAAAACTTAGGGGAAATGGATAAATGCATACATATGACCTGCCAAAATTGAACCAAAAAGAAATAGAAAACTTGAACAGTCTATTACTGAGTAATGAGATTGAATCAATGTAGTAGTTTGTTTTCACACTGCTGATAAAGACATTCCTAAGACTGGCTAAATTTACAAAGGAAAGAGGTTTAATGGAGAACTCACAGATCCATATGGCTTGAGAAGCCTCATAATCATGGTGGAAGGAAAGGAGGAGCAAGTCACATCTTATGTGGATGGCGGCAGGCAAAGAGAGCGCATGTGCAGGGAAACTCCACCCCAAACCCGTCAGATCTCATGAGACTTATTCACTATCTCCAGAACAGCATGGGAAAGACCTGTCCCCATGATTCAATTATCTCCCACTGGATATCCCCCACAACACACGGGAATTAGGGGAGCTACAGATGAGATTTGGATGAAGACCCAGAGCCAAACCATATCAACTAGCAACGAAAAGTCCCTCAACGAAGAAAGGCAGAGGACCACATGGATTTTCTGCTGAATTCTACAAAATGTATAAAGAAGAACTAAAATCAGTTCTTCTCAGACTATTTCAAAAAATTAAGAATAAGAGAATTCTTCATAACTCATTCTATGAGGCCAGTATTACTGTGATAACAAAACCAGACAGGGGCATAACCAAAAAAGAAAGCTATAAGCCAATATTCTTCAATACAGATACGACAATATACTAGCAAACTAAATCCAACAACACATCAAAAAGAAAATATACCATGATGAATTAGGGTTTATGCCAGGAATACAAAGGTAGTCAATGCACACAAATCAAGAAATGTGATATATCATATCAACAGAATAAAGAACAAAAAAAAAATGATTATCTTAATAGATGCAGCAAAAGCCTCTGATAAAATTTAACATCTCCCATGATAAAAACTCCCAATAAATTGGTCATAATAGGAACATAACATAATAAATATCATGTATGGCAAACCCATAGCTAACATTATACTGAGTAAAGAAAAGTTGAGTCTTTCCACTAAGAACGGGAACAAGACAATGATGCCCACTCTCACCAATCCTATTCAATGCAGTAATTGAAGTCCTAAGCAAAGAAATTAGGCAAGAGAAAGAAGTAAAAGGCATCTAAATTTAAAAAGAGGAAGTCAAATTGTCCTTCTTTGAGGATGAGAGAAACTCCCAACTGAGATCCATTAAATAATATCAAGTGGGAAGGACTCCCTTTGCCAGAACCAAGGGACAAATGGAAGTGTGTTGCAGTCACAAATACAAGAGCTGGGCGCCCCAGCTTTGCAAGCAGACCAGGAGAGGCACTGTCTGAAAGTCATAGTCTCTGTCTTCGCAGGGAAGGCTTATGGCCTGGAGCAGTTTTGAGTTCTGAGCATAGACTGCCTGGAGTCTAGCTAGCTGCTGCTAGTGGAACACCATGAATGTAAGACCTGCTTTGCTAGGCACGTGGGAGCTAGGTAGGGCTTACTGCCACCTACTTCTCCCCATTTCCTGTGTGGACTCTTCTGCACAGCAGAGACAACTGCTCTCCCACCTGGAGCATTACCCGAGTGGCAAAAAAATTGCCGTCTGATTCCTACTGGGGCTGCTGCTTGCACCTTCATGTGGAGAGCCAGAATGCAGACATGCCTGACCCACCCCCCCCACCTGGTTTTACTTTTCCATCCATACTGGTAGCGTAACACAAAACACAGAAACTTTGAGGAGCTCTATGGCTCCACTCATTGCCTGAAACATCAGAGTACCTCTCCTGGGTAACATAAGGCAAGCACAAATCCCACCACTATCACTGCAGCTGGTGCCCTTTTGTAAGTCCCACCTCCTGGCTGGAGGCCAACTGACACAGTCCATTATAGCATCTGCAGGCAAATGACGCAGCATCCAGGAAGAAAAAATCTTTTGTGTATCCTCAGCTATCACCATTGCCTGAACCACTCTGGCTAATAAGGAGGTGTTGAGTCTGTCCATGTGCCCAGTTCATTACTCTTACAACCGGCATTTGAGAGAGCCAACACACTAAGACTATTTATAACCAAGGAATCTCACAGAGTTTGTGTCACTCCCCTGCCACCCCTCCCAGAGCTGGGGCTTGCACCTGATGCCAGGAGACTTGAGGACAGGTCACATCACTGGATCCCTTGCTGACATAACCCAGCAGCAGCCTGGAGTGTGGCAAACCCACTGTGGGGATAGACCCAGAGAAGCAGCAGGATTCGCAGTAGCCTGGTCCTCAGGGACTCCTCCTCCTATGGGAAAGGGGCGTGCACCACATCAAGGGAGAACCCTGTGGGACATAAAAGATCAGACAGCAGGGTTTGAGTGCTAGAACTTTCCATTTGTGGGAAGTTTCTTTTAGCCAAGTCAAAGGGGTGGTGCTGTGCTCAGAGAGGAGAGTCTGAAGTGCTATCCTACCAGTCAGGCAGCACTGGTGCTGCTCATGAAAGATACTGGAGAAGGGGACTTCTTCTCCCCCCTCATATAGCACTTCAGTCGTTGCTGGGGCTTCTCCCATGAGAGCTCAGTGTGGGTGTACCTGTAATCAGCCTTTCCGGAACACTTCAGGGTGACTGTTGCTCCACAAGGAAAGTGCTCTCCAGATTCAGGCTTGCACAACGGTTAGAGTCACAATCCTTTTCTACATGAAAAATCAACATTTCTGTAGATGAAAGGAGATGGATGTCTGATCTGAATTGTGGAACACTGGGTTAGGAGTGTGACTGGGAGGTGGATTGCTTTCCTGCTGGCCTGGCAGAGGAGATGAATTGGCTCCCTCCCACCCCCCTGAAAAGACCTCAGTGCATTTCATTGAGAGCTCCCTCAGCTGCTTCTGTCAGGGCTGGGACCTCTGACCATCACTGGGTATTGCATTTACCCACTTCTTTTAGCCACAGCTGATGTTTATTTGTGGACAGCTCTCCTACTGGTCTGAAGCCTAAACTGTTCAACCTGATAAATAAGCTACTAGGGAAAAAATAAATAAATAAAAAGTGTACACCATTGGGGAACAAGATAATCTTCAAGAGATCTCTGTCATTCAAACCCCACAGGAGACAGTGAACCTGTTCACACACTGAGTACATTGCTAACATAACCAGCATCTGAGAAAGCCATCATACAAAGATCCTTTACAACCAAGAAACTCATATAGAAATTTTACCGCTGGAAGCACCAAGAGCCAAATTAGGCTACGGTAAACTAAAAACAGTAAAGTCACCTCGAGGGAAACAAATAAATCAAAAATATATACTGTTGAATAAAAAGTAAATTTTAAAATAATTAGAAAAAAAGTTTAACCAAATGAGAAGGAATCAGAAAAGAATTTTGTCAATATGACAAAACAAGGTACTATAATATCACCAAAAGATCACACCAGCTCTCCAGCAATTGATCCAAACCAAGGTGAAATACCAGATAAAGAATTCAAAAGATTGATTATTGAGCTACTCAAAGAGATACAAGAGAAAGATGAAAAGCGACACACAGAAAAATAAAAAAACAATTCAGGACATGAATGAAATATTTTCTAGAGATAGATATTTTAAAGAAAAATGAATCAGATCTCCAGGAAATGAAAGACACATTTAGGGAATTACAAAATCCAATAGAAAGTTTAAACAATAAACTAGACCAAATAGAAGAGAAAATTTCAGAGCTCAAAGTCAAAGCTTTCAAATTAGCCCAATCAAATAAAAATAAACAAACAATAATTAAAAGAATTGAACAATGGCTCTAAGAAACACAGATTTATGCAAAACAGCCAAATCTAGGACTCTTTAGTGCTCCTAAGTGAGAACAGAAAGCAAAAATTTGGAAAAACATGTAGGAGTAGCTATTTTCATAAAACAGCCTTTAAAGCAACAGTAGTAAAAAGAAAACATGATATAGTTTGGCTCTGTGTCCCCACACAAATCTCATGTCTAATTGTAATCCTCAGTGTTGGAGGAGGGGCCTGGTTGGAGGTGATTGAATCATGTGGGTGAAGTTCTTCCTTGCTATTCTCTAGATAGTGAGTGAATTCTCATGACATCTGGTTGTTTAAAAGGGTAGCACTACCCACTTCTCCCTCTCTCTTCTGTTCTACTATGTGAAGATGTTCCTGCTTCCCCTTTGCCTTCCACCATGATTGTAAGTTGTCTAAGGTCTCCCAGCCATGCTTTCTGTACAGTCTGTGGAACTGTGAGTTAAACATCGTTTTTTCATAAATTACTCAATTTCAGATAGTTCTTTATAGCACTGTGAGAACGAATGAATACAAAAGACAAAGCCTTTATAATAATAAAGGCTTAATAGAACAAGAAAATATTACACTCCTAAATATATATGAACCTAACTCTGATGTTTCCAGATCTATATAACAATTTCTATTAGACTCAAGAAAAGAGAAAAACAGCAACACAATAATAGTGAGGAACTTCAACACTTCACTAATAGCACTAGGCAGATCATCAAGACAGAAAGTCAAAAAAAGAAATGTGGGACTTAAACCGCAATCTAGACCAAAATGACGTGATAGATATTTACAGACTATTCTACCCTAGAATTACAGAATATATATTCGTCTCATCAGCACATGGAACATTCTCCAAGACCATATAATAGGCCACAGAAGTATTCATAAGTTTTTAAATATCAAAATTATTTAAAAAGGGAGTGCACCAGAACAAGGGAGAATCCTGTGAGACAGTGTTCCCATGGAACATTCTCCAAGACAGATCATGTAATAGGCCACAGAATTATTCATGAATTTTTAAATATCAAAATTACGTGAAGTATCTTCTTAGCACACAGTGGACTAAAGATAGAAATTAACTCCAAAAGTAACTCCTAAAACTATACAAATATATGGAAAACAAACAATCTGCTCCTGAATGATTTTTGGGCTAACAATGAAATCAAGATGAAAATTTAAAACTTCTTCAAAACGAATGACATTAGTGTCATAAATTATCAATCTCTTTGGTATACAGCAAAAGCAGTGCTAAAAGGAAAGTTTTAGTGCTGAATACCTACATCAGAAAGTCTGAAAAATCAAAAGTTGACAACCTAATGTCAAATCTCAAGGAACTAGAGAAACATGAACAAACAAAACCCAAAGTTAGCAGAAGAAAATACCTAACAAAGTCAGAGAACAACTAAATAAAGTTGAAACAAACAATATGTATATGTGTATATATATATAAGCATAAATGAAACAAAAAGTTGGTTTTTTGAAGTGATAAACCAATCAATGCACCACTGGCTAGATTAATCATGAAAAGAAGAGTGAAGATTCAAATAAGCTCAATTAGAAATGAAAATGAAGACATTACAACTGATACCACAGAAACACAAAAGATCATTTGAGACTACTATGAAGACCTCTATGCACATAAACTAGAAAATCTAAAGAAAATAGATAAATTCTTGGAAAGACATAGCCCTGCTAGCTTCAATCAGGAAGATGCAAAAATCCTGAACAGCGAGTAACAAGCAGTGAGGTTAAATCAGTAATAAAAAATGCCAACAATAAAGACCAGGGCCAGATGAATTCCAGCCAAATTCTACCAGATATTCAAATAAGAATTGGTACTAATCCTAATGCAACTATTCAAAAAGACTGACAAAGAGGGAACCCATTCTAAACCATTTTGTAAAGCCAGTATCACCCTAATACCAAAACCAGGAAAGCACATAATAAAAAAAGAAAACTACAGGCCAACATCCATGATGAACATAGATGCAAAAATCTTCAACAAACAGAAAATATATTACACTATGATCAAGTGAGTTTAATCCCAGGGATGCAAGGATGGTTTACCATATGCAAATCAGTAAATGTAATAATTCATCACAAGAACAGAATTAAAAACAAAAAAAATGTGATCTTCTCAATCGACACAGTAAAAGCATTCACTAAAATCCATTGTATCATTATGATAAAAATGCTTAATAAACTAGGCAGGCATAGAAGGAACATATGTCAAAACAGTAAAAGCTGTATATGACAAACTCACAACCAATGTTATGCTGAATAGAAAAAGGTGAAAGCATTCCCCCTAAGAACTAGAACAAAACAAGAATGCCCACTTTCACCTCTTCTTTTTAACATAGTACTGGAAGTCAGAGCAATAAAGCAAGATAAAGAAATAAAGGGAATCCAAATTAGAAAAGAGAAAATTAAACAGTCAATGTTTGTCAATTATATGATTGTATATCTAGAAAACACTAAAGGCTCTCCAAAAAGACTCCTAGATTTGATAAATAAATTCAATAAATTCACAAGTTATAATATCAATAACACTGCTATAAACCAACAATGAACAAGCAGATAATCAAATAAAGAACTCAATTATTTTTATAATAGCTGCAATAAAATAAAATACCTAGGAATATCCTTAACCAAGGAGGTGAAAGGTTTCTACAAGAAGAACTATAAACACTACTAAAAGAAGTAATAGATGGCAAAAACAAATGGAAATGCTCATGGATTAAAATAATCAGTGTCATGGAAATGGCTATTCTGATATGGTTTGGCTGCGTATCCACCCAAAATTGTAATCCAGCCAATTAATTGTAATCCTCATAATCCTCATGTGTCGAATGCTAGGCCAGGGGAGTGGTTTTCCCCATGCTCTTCTGGTGAGAGGGAGTGAGTCTCATGAAGTCTAATGGTTTTATAAGTGTCTGACATTTCCCCTGCTTGTACTCACTGTCTCTCCTACCACTTTGTGAATAAGGTGCCTGCTTCTCCTTTGGCTTGTGCCATGATTGTAAGTTTCCTGAGACCTCTCCAGCCATGAGGAACTGTGAGTCAATTATACATTTTTTCCTTTGTAAATTACCCAGTCTTCGATATTTCTTCATACCAATGTGAAAACAGACTAATATGGTAAATTGGTACCGAGTGAGGCATTGCTATAAGATACCTGAGTATGTGGAAGTAACTTTGAAACTGGATAATGGGTCAAAGGTTGGAACAATTCAGGGGGCTTAGAAGAAGATAGAAAAATGTGGGAAAGTTTGGAACTTCCTAGAGGCTTGTTGAATGGCTTTGACCAAAATGTTGATAGTGATATGGACAATGAAGTCCCAGCTGAGGTAGTCTCAGGTGGAGATGAGGAACTTGTTGGAAACTGAAGTAAAAGTCAACTCTGCTATGCTTAAGCAAAGAGACTGGAGACATTTGCCCTGTCCTAGAGATCTGTGGAACTTTGAACTTGAGAGAGATAATTTAGGGTATCTGTCTGAAGAAATTTCTCAGTGGCAAGGCACCCAAAAGGAAGCAGAGCATAAAAGTTTGGAAAATTTTCAGCTTGACAATGCAATAGAAAAGAAAATTCTATTTTCTGTGGAGAAATTCACACTGCCTACAGAAATTTTCATAAGTAATGCCAAGACAATGGGGAAAATATGTCCAGGGCATGACAGAGACCTTCATGGCAGCCCCTTCCATTATAGGCCCAGAGGCCTAGGAGGGAAACATAGTTTTGTTGGCTGGGTCCAGGGTCCCCCCTGCTCAGTGCATCCTCAAGACATAGTGACCTGCATCCCAGCCGTGGCTAAAAGGGGCTAATGTACAAATCAGGCTGTTGCTTCAGACGGTGCAAGCTCCAAGATTCAGCAGCTTACATGTGGTGTTGAGCCTGTCGGTGTGCAGAAGTCAAGAATTGAGGTTCAGAACCTCTGCTTAGATTTCAAAGGATGTGTGGAAATGCCTGGGTATCCATGCAGAAGTTTGCTGCAGGGGATGGAGCCCTCATGGGGGACATCTGCTTGGGTAATTCAGAAGGGAAATGTGGGGTCAGAGCCCCCATACTGAGTCACCACTGGGACACTGCCTAGAGGAGCTGTGAGAAGAGGGCCACGATTCGCCAGACCCCACAATGGTATAACCACCAACAGCTTTAATCACACACCTAGAAAAGCCATAGACACTCATTGCCAGCCTGTGAAAGCAGCTGGGAGTGGTGCTGTACCCTGGAAAGCCATAAGGGTAAAGCTGCTCAAGGCTGTGGGAGCTCACCTCTTGCAGCAGTGTGACCTGGATGTGACATATAAAGTCAAAGGGGATCATTTTGGAGCTTAAAGGTTTAATGAATCTCCTACTGGATTTTGGACTTGCATGGGGCCAGTAACTCCTTTGTTTTGGCCATTTTTTTTTTCATTTAGAACAATTGCATTTACCCAATGCCTGTACCCCCATTGTATCTAGGAAGTAACTAACTTGCTTTCAATTTTACAGGCTCATAGACAAAAGGGACTTGCTTTGTCTCAGATGAGACTTTGGACTTGGACTTTTGGGTTAATGCTGGAATGAGCTAAGACTTAGGGGGACTGTTGGAAAGACATGATTGTTTTTTGAAATGTGAGGACCTAATTCCAAGTTTTCTGAGGTCCCTCCAGTCATATGTAACTGTGAGTCAATTAAACCTCTTTTCTTTATAAATTTCCGAGTCTGAGGTATTTGTTCATAGCAGTGTGAGAATGAACTAATACACATACTGTCTAAAGCAATATACAGATTCAAACCAGGGATGAAAAGCCAGGTTGATCTCACCTGGAATTTGCCCATAAGAGTTGGCCTCTGCCTGGGATTCACAAGACAAAGTCAAACTTTTGATTGAGAATGTGATTCCTATCAACATGCCAACATCATTTTTAACAGAATTAGCAAAAAAAATTAAATTCATATGGAACCAAAAAAAAGAGCCTGAATAGACAAAACAATCCTAAGCAAAAAGAAAAAATCCAGAGACTTCACATTACCTGACTTCAAATTATACTACAAGGTTATAGTAATGAAAGTAGTGTGGTACTGGTATAAAAGTAGATACATAGGCCACTGGAACAGATTAGAAAACCCAAAAATAAAGCTAAATACTTACAAACAACTTATATTCAACAAAGCATACAAAAACATAAATTGGAGAAAGAACACCCTATTCAATAAATGGTGCTGAGGAAACTAACCACATGTAGAAAATGAAACTGGCTCCCTTTCTCTCACTATACCTGGCTTTCGGGGCTGTAATCATAAATTCTTTATTTAGGACAATGTCCAAAAGAACTTTTTCTACATTTTCTTCTATAATTTCTATAGTTTCAGGTCTTAGATTTAAGTCTTTGATCCATCTTGAGAGGAGACTCAGAAGGAAGGATGTGAGTAATAAAAATACTACATATTGAGTACAATGTACACTACTTGGGTGATGGGTAAGCTAAAATTTCAGACTTCACCACTATATAATTCATCCATGAAGCCAAAAACCACTTAAACCCCCGAAACTATTGAAATGTGTGTGTGTGTGTGTGCATTTTAAAAAGAAAATCCGAAAGACTTTATCAAAAACTCTTAGAACTACTAAACCCCAAATTCAGTAAAGTTACCACAAAATCAAAATAAAAAACCCAGTAGTAATATTTCTACACACAAATAATGAACTAGCTAAAAAGCAATTCTATTTACAACAGCTAGAAAAAAAATTAATTAATAAAATAGATAGGAATACATTTAATTAAAAATGTAAAATATCTCTACAACAAACACTACAAAAAAGTGATGAAAAAATGAGGATGCAAACAGCAAGCGGTCACATGCTCATGGATCAGAAGAATTTTCATTTTTGAAATCATCATATCACTGAAAGAAATCTAAAGATTTAATTGCATTCCCTATAAAAGTACCAAAGACACTCATCAAACAATAGAAAAATATGTAACAATCCTAAAATTTAAATGGAAAGACCCCAAGTAGCCAAAGCAATTTGGAGCAAACATGACAAAGCTGGAGGCATCACACTATCAGACTTTAAAATATACTACAAAGCTGTATCAAGAAAAACAGCATAGTATTGGTATAAAAAAGACACATAGACCAATGGAAAAGAATAGAGTACACAGAAATAAATCCATGTATTTACAGACAATTGATTTTTGATGAAGGCACCAAGAACATGCATTAGAGAAAGGACACTCTCTTCAATAAATGACTCTGGGAAAACTGAATATACAAATGCAGAAATAGCAAATTAAATCCTTGTATTTCACCACATATGAAAATAAATTTAAAATGAATAAAAAACTTAAGCCTAAGACCTGAAACTGTAAAGCTACTAGAAGAAAGATAATAAAAATGCTTTGGTACATGGGTATAGAGCAAATATTTCATGCCTATGACTTCAAAAGCACAAACAAATAAACAGACAAATGTGAATATACTAAAGTAAAAAGGAAACAACAGCAGAGTGTAGAGACTACCTGCAGAATGGAAGGAAATATTCACAGACTATTCATCTGACAAGGCACCAATATCCAAAATGTACAAGGAACTCAAACAACTCACATCAAAAACTGAGTAATCCCATTCAAAAATCGGCAAAGGATCTGTATAGACATTCCTCAAAAGAAAACAGACAAATGGCCAATAGATATACTTTTTAAATGTTCAACATCACTAATTATCAGGGAAATGCAAATTAAAACCACAAGCAAATATAATCTCAATCCATATAGCATGGTTTGTTATTAAAAAGACAAAAATAACAAATGCTGGCAAAGGTGTGGAGAAAAGGAAACTCTTATAAATGAGTGATGTGAATGTAAATTAGTACGGCCATTAAAAAAATAGTATTGCAGATTCTAAAAAAGAAAACAAAACTGAGAAATCATAAAATTCAGCAATCTCACTACTGAGTAGTTATCCAAAGGCAAGAAAATAAGTATCAAAGAATACTGCACCCCATGCTTATTTCAGCATATTCACAATAGTTGAGATATGGAATCATTCTAAAAGTGTCCATTAGTGGATGAATGGATAAAGAAAATGTGGTGTATATATACACAATGGAATTCTATTCAGCCATACAGAATAATGAAGTCCTGTCAATTGCAACAACGTGGATGAACTAGAGGTCATTATTTTAAGTGGAATAAGCCAGGCATAGAAAGACAAATATCACATGCTATTATTTATATGTAGAAACCAAAAAAGTGGATCTCATAGAGATAGAGGGCAGAATGATTCTTATCATAGAGAAGGGATGAAGAGAGTTAGCTCAATGAATACAAACATACAGTTATATAGAAGGAATAAGTTCTATAGCACAGAGAGTGACTACAGTTAACAATAATTTACTGTATATCTTAAAATAGCTAGAACACTAGATTTAAATGTTTTCCACACAAATAAATAAGTATTAGAGGTAGTCTAAACGTGGCAATTTGATCATCATTGTGGTGTGCATGTAACAAAATGTCACATGTGCTTCATAAATATGCATAATGATTCTATGTTCATAAAATAATAGACAGTACAGAATTCAGTGTTCTCTCTGTCTCCCCCCAGCACTGTTTCCCCTATTCACATATTACTTCAGCTTGTTTTATTTGTTACACTTGATAGACCAATGCTGACACGTTATCATGAGTTAAAGTCCACAGTTTATATGAGGGTTCACTGCTTGTGTTTTAGAGTATTATGGGTTTGGACAAATGTATGATGACATGTATCCACCATTATAGTGTCATACAGAGTAGTTTCACTGCCCTAAAATCCCTCTGTCTTCCACCTATTCATTCTTCCCTCCCCCAGTGCCTGGCAACCACTAATCTTTTTACTGTCTCCATAGTTTTGCCTTTTCCAGAATGTCACATAGTTGGAACCATACTGTAGCCTTTTAGGCTGGCTTCTTTCACTTACTAATTTGCATTTAGAATTTTTCCATGTATTTTTGTGCCTCATGAGCTCATTTCCTTTTAAGCTTCCCTTTCTCTGCATGGGAAGAACTGGCTCTCCTCTCCCTAGCCCCCATGGTATTTATCATAGCCGTCTAGTACTGAGGAGAGGAGCCTGATCTGGTAACTATTTGAATAAACGTCTTACTTTGCCTTTCTAAATATTTAAATACTCACGCTCACTGTCTTCTTCATAAAGCCTAGCACCCTGCAATAGTAAGTGATTCACAGACACACAAAAACAGATTTTTGAAAATCTAAGTAGTAAGAAAGCATGGGTAGAAACTTGGGAGGCACTGAGATGAGTGTGAAGATAAGAAAGGAAGATGTAATGTTTACTGCAGACCCCCAGAATGCAGACATCCTGGGCCTGGGTTTCCAGCTGATCATCAAAACACCTCCTGACCAAGGTGATGGTCATTGTCTCCTGCTTCCTGATGAGGCTCAGAGTTCAGGTCATGAAGAGGGTAGCACATGGCTTGTACGTGGTGTAACTGGGTTGTCCACTGAATACTGCCTTCTTTCCCACATTGATGGTCATCCCTGGGGCACTTCTTGAGATTGTAACTATGGGAGGTGTGAACATGGCCCCCATTTATATCATAGCACCTGCCATTTCTGTGTGACTCCTATATGCCAGGAGGGGTACAAATATTTCTGATTTCTTACAAGCCATTTCACAACCATTTATTGAGCATCTACAGAAACCCATCAAACTAGGAATTGGTGTCTTTATTTTAATTATTTAGATGGAAAAATCAAAACTTCAAAAAGTTAAAAAACTGGCCAGATGAAACACATCCAGATGTAAAAGAAGGAAACAGAGGCCATAGCCATCAGATCTGAAAACACACACCCTCCTCCTGGTATCACATGCTCCCCAACAGGGCCAAAGCACCACGCTTTGTTTCTGTGTTGAGGATGACTCGCAATTCCCAATCCAGTCCTGGAGGAAGACGGTCAGTCTCCAGGAAGCCAGTTTATCTCAGTCACTGGGGCTGCATCCAGGTGAGACGTAGTAGCTGCCCCACCTGCTAAGAGCTCTATGACCGCAGACACATCATCTGTTGGCAATGGCCAGCAGATAAACTCCCTACCTGAGCTTTCAATCCATGCAGACATGCTGTGCCTGGGTTTCCAACTGATTGAACAGGTATCTACTTTCTGCTTATGGTGTGTCACATATTGTTCTAGGCACTGGAGATTTCGTAGTGCACGAAACAGACACACATGCCTGTGCTTAGGCAGCTTACAGTCTAAAAAAGGGAAACAGACTATAAACAAAAAAAGAGCAAAGCATACTGCAAGTTAGGTAATAATGAGGGCTATGGATACAAATTAAAAGGAAGATGGGACGGAGTATGCATGGAGAAACACAGGAGTTACAGTTTTCAACAAGGTAGTCAGGAGGACTTATAGATACAGTGACCTTGAACAGAGTCCCAGAGGACCTGGGAGAGGGACAGTGCAGGTATCTATGGGAACGGTATTTCTTGTGGAAGAAATAACAAGTGCAAAGGTCCTGCGGCAGGGGAGAGGTCCTGCAGCAGGGGAGTGCAGGATGTGCAGGAAAAACGAGACATTAGCAAGAAACCACAAGTTCTGGCAGAGCAAAGGTGTGGGTCTCAAACGAACTTAAATGAAAACCTAAGTGTTCTATATCAGAGGGCTTTTGGGGTTGGTGTTTTTCATCACAGAGGCCTGGTGAGAAGAGGTTCCCTTGTGCCAGATGTGGTAAAGAGTAAATGAGGGGAATGGCTACACAGTATGCTTCTTTATCGGGAAGTATCCCTCATTTCTGTGGTTATAGGTGGAACCCACAGATGAATAAGGCACAATCCCTCCCCGAAAAACCTCATTGCTTAATGGAGAAGGGGTCCAGTGAGACAATAATCATGGCATGAAATTACCAGTACTAGAACATGAGCCTGGAACCGTGTAGTGGAGGAGACTGTGAAGGATGTGGACAGGCTGGGCTTGGGCTGCTCTCTGGAGTTCATGCCTGAGGCGTGAGTAGAGTCTCCTACACACCCGACTGGAAAAAGGTCGTTTTGCCTTCTCTGTTTTGCTGGTGGTTCTACTGGCTGTGGCTGGAAAATTGCTGGCTGTGCAAACTGCCCATTAAGCTGGAGCCCAGGGCCTCCTGTGTGTGCAGCTCCCCAAAAGGACTCCCTCAGATTACGTTCCTCCTCTCCCTGTGTCTGAGAATGACATACACCTGCTAGCCTGAGCCATCTACACAGGTGCAGCTCTTCAGCCAGGACTCCCTAACCCGCCCCGCACTGCTCATTCCTTCTTCTCAGCTCCATCCCTGGAAATCAGGATTTTCTTGTAGACTAAAGGAACAATACCATGATCATCAGGGTGGTCTGGGCTCTTAGAGGCTGCACCAGGGAAATCTCTTGGCAATCCTGGCCCTGGTGGACAGAATAAGACAATGCCTGTCCATGGAATGGGGATGTGTTTGCACCCTGAGGTTGTAAGTGTGGCTTAGCAACGGAGGGCTCTTAAGAAGAAATGGACCCATTCAAAGGTAAAGTCATCAGCAACCAAAACTCCACGATAGCCAAGTTCCCAAACCAGTAGAAAAATTGGATCTGGAATTGTTACTGGATCTCACTGTTATGAAAAAGCTGTTACTAAATCTCTACTCCATCAGCTGGGGAAAGAGAAGGAGGAAGGAGACTTGATACTTAGGGAGAGCCTGCTGGATACCACCCCACATGGTTCAGACATTATAGGTACTCTCTCTTGAAACTTCATGAGAACCTTCTGAGCTAAGTTTTCTTGAAGGGAAAACCTGAATCTGGGGATGATCAGGACCTTTCCAAGACTCCGATCCACCCAAGCCTCTTCCCCCTGTTTGACGGTAGCTCCCAGGACGCAAGTGAGACTCTGTGATGACTCCCAGTGCCCACCCTGCAGTTCTATGCAGGGGCTGCGGACAGTTCTTCCAGAAGCCAGGCCACACCCATACAGGGGCACACAGGCACAGCGAATGCATAACGAGTGTCCAGATTTCCTGAGCAGCGTCCACAGCTCTTTCGTCCTGTGCCACACACTCAGTGCCTGTCACAGATTGTGGTGATCCGGTACACCAATCTGTATTTGAGTCTACATACAATAATTTAAATAATGAAAGCATACAAATGGATACTAAATAATGTCCACATGGAACTTAACTAATCAACACAGTGCACTATGTCTGTGTTGGCTTTTAATTTCTCATCTTATATCTCATTTATTTAACTATTGGGCACTGTCTTAATTAGGGATTATCAGCATAATGCCAAGTTAAAATATTTGGAATGATAAATGTTCATGTGCATCTTAGGTGGACTTACTCCTGTTTAACGTGTGTGTGTGTGTGTGTGTGTGTGTGTGTGTGTGTGTGACATTTTAAAATCCTTGAGGTCTGTTCAATACTCAGTCATTGCTTAGGATCTTAGGCTATTTGAAAAACATGGATTCCAATGAGTATTGAGCTGACAAAATTTCCCTTTTCTTACTCCCTGCTCAGCTATCACGAATGATCAAACTCCATCCCTCTCACCTGGCTTCTCTAGCTCCGAATGACTTCCCCATCAGCCCACCTTACCCCAAAACCTGCCTATTAAAACATATTCATTCTTTAGGTCAAGACTAAATCCTGTTCCTTCTTAGCGTCTTCCCTGATTTTCCTGCAGAAGAAGGTGTGCCTTTCTCTAAGCTCCCCTAATACTTTTCAAATGGCTGTGTTTTAGTCAATGGTGCATGTCTATTATACCCCCTTAATGACAAACACTTGAGGGGAAGGTCCGTGCCTTGGTCCATGCCATAGTCCTACGACCTCTAGCAGAAGCCTTTGCATAGTAAAATTGATGGAGAGGTCTTTCCTTCAAGAAGCTGTTCATCTGCTGCAAAGCCAAGTGAAGAAGATGTGTGCAATTGAGAAAGGATGTTGGGGTGGGTTCCTGGGGCTGCCACCAGAGGGAACACCATTAGTGCTCATTTTAAATAGAACTGGGACACTCTAGGCGGAATGGCATTTCAGTTGAGAGGTAATAGGGACAGAGGACATGTACACAAAATGAGGAATGAAAGTGTTTCTTCTAGAGGATCCTGAAGGACAACACAAGGGACTCACTAGAATCCACAGGACTCCCCATGAAAGCACCCACTTGGCTTCCTTCCCATTACTTCTGCTTCTGAGAAAATGAGCCCCAAGGAGAGTACGTACTCTGCTAACCCTACTTGGGGGAAGATAAGACAGAAAAAGCTCCAGCGAAGAAGAGAAAACTAGGAGTTGAGCCTTGAAGGGCCACTGGGAATCCTCTGAGCTAAAGCATGTGATGAGAGATAATTAAAGGAAGCACTGTAGGTGGGGCTGCCGGGAGGCCACTGTGTTGGGACTGCAGGTGGGGCTGCCGGGAGGCCGCTGTGGTGGGACTGCGGGTGGCGGGTGGGGCCGCCGGGAGGCCGCCGTGGTGGGACTGCGGGCTGTGCAGTTTGGCTACTGTTGCATTATGCATTGATTCAGCAGATATACCTTGAGTCACCTTAAGTGTCCACTACAGATAAGCAAATGGTATCTGTGAGGTTGACACTAGAGAGGTGGGGTCACGTTGACATGTGGGGTGGTGTGGGGAGAGCAGAGAGGTGGAGAACAAGGGTTAGACAGGCAGGTGAGGAGCAAATGTGGAGGGCTGCTCATGACATCCTAAGCATCTTTGATCTTGCCCTACAGATAGGTCATGGGCAGCTAATACTGACTTGCCAATTAGAGATTGATGTAATCCACATGAATGCTTACAAAAACGCTCTCTGATGGCAGTACAGAATGCAGAAGAGTGAGAGAGAAGCTGAGTTGTTCTTACCATAGGATTGGCTCCAACTGGTGGACCCAGAGCAAACAAGAGCAGATTGCAAGGGACGCAATTCAGAATGCACATTCATCCCTCCCTCTCCCTCTACATGCAATCATTACAGCAGGACTGTGGAAAGCCTTTCCGTTAACATCAAGCAGCATCCAATATTTTCTACTACTTTCTCTACTACTATGTATGAGGGGAGAAGAGTGGAGAGAATTAAGATAGAAATACCTAGACAAGCAAAACAACAGCATTTGCCCCAGTCTGCAGCGAGTCTATGGCCGTGGGAGATGGAAGAAATGGGGCGATTTTCCAGAGCTGCTCTGTTTACTGGCTGGGGCTGGGCACTGGGTCCCAGAAGCAAAGGTGGCTTGGGCTTTGCTGGGAAAGAGCTCTCCACCCACTAAGGGCAGAACTGGGCTCCATCAGTCTAGGCTAAAACAAACAGCTCCCCTGTGTGGCCCTGAATCTTGCATAAGTTACTTCCCCAGGCACCAGGTCCCTCATCTGTTAATAGAAAAGATAAATTACCTACCTTATAAGATTTGTGAGAATTAGAAAATCCTCATAAAGCAAAGGATATCCAGGAATTATAATAAGTATTACTGCTATCATCACTATAACCACCGCCACCATTACTAATATTACTGGCGATCTCAGCCTAGAATGCTACCAAGAACCTGGCATCCGAACCTCCCCTCAACCCCAGTAAAGCATCTCTCTTTCTAAATGGCTCCCTTCATGCCTGCTATGAAAGCATCTTCAGAATGTGCCTTGAGCAGGAAGGAAAAGAAAAATCAAGTCTCTCCACATCTCCTAAATCCCCAACATCCTGTGTCATACCAGGAATTTTCCCTGGCTGTTTACCTGCCTTTCTGTCTTCCCACCTCACAGTCAGAGAGATGAGCATAGGAGGAGGACAGGTACAGTGGTCCTGTCACTGGGAAATGGCGAGGCCAGGATGGGAAGCCAGGTCTCCTGCTTTATGATGGTCCACATCTGAAGGTGATGTTCACCATGTTGGGAAGAAAGATGAACGGTGCTTAGAAAAGGCCGCCTGTGAGTCTCACTCCTCTGTAACCTTGGTGACTAGAACTAAGCTTGGTGTGCCTTGGTGACTGGAACTTCATGGCACAGAGATTTCAGGTCTGGGGTGCACACATCCACCTACAGAAAATACCAGACTAAGCCATTCCATTACTTTAAAGAACCAGAGAGAGTCCCTGGACACAAGGGACCTCTCACAAGAGCAGCATCCCAAGTGGGGCCATCCTGGGTGCTTGTCTAAGACATTTTTGTGACATGCTTGGCCTCTCTTCTTTCTCAGGTGGACAGCAACTGGGCAGGATTAGATCAGAAATAAAGAACCTGTGTGTTAACCGACTGTCCATCCAGAACCTCTGTGAGGTTATAATATTCACAGGTAGATCTCCAACTAAACGCTGAGCCAGAAGAAATGAGAAAAGGACACTCAAACGGAGCGACCATGTGAATTTCCTCTACATGAAATATCGTGCACCGACTGAGGATGGACGGGATCCTGCTCAGTGCATAAGTGTGGGAGTCAGCAGACCTCACTCTGAATCTGGGCTCCATCTCCTGCTAACTCCGTGATCTTGGGCCTGCTGCTTAGCCTCGCTTGCCCAGAGTGTCACTGTTGTCTATTGAGAATAATTAAAGTGTCCAAGTGCAAAACCATTCTGAGTATTAAAAGGATGGCATGTGCAGGTGAATTAGGGCAGTGCTTTGCACATCTACATGTTCGAAAAGTGCCTATTAGCATTATTTCATTGATTAAATAATCAAATCTATGAATTAGAGCAATTGAATTTAATCTGAATTTTGGACTGAGTATTTAGAAATATTGAATCAGAAAAAATTCAGATTTGATGCCCAGATTAAATTCTCAGGCAAAATCATACACATTTTACAGGAAGGAAGCTGAGACCCAAAGAAATTAAACCCTTTGGCTAAGAACACATACTATCCTTGCAGCACAGCTGTTAGGTAACAAGAGCCCTTATCTTTCACTATGCTGGTCTGTCTGTTATAGAAAATAAACACATTTAGTGGCCGAGAAAATATTTTATTTAAGAAAGATATTCTGTGAAGGACTTGCGAGAGCCAGGTGAACTCTCGATTTTTAGGTGTAATTTTACATTTTTCAATGTTATAGTTTTATGCTTGTCTAATTAAACAAACTGGTTCCTGACAAGCGAGTGTAAGGTGCTCATTCAGTTTCCGCCTGGAGCTGTTTTCAAGCGTGTTTACCTGGGAAGCCATGTGTGACTAAAGAAATCTCCGGCTGCAAGGGGGGGCAGAGTCCGGGGCGAGTGCTCACTGCCGCCTTCCTCCACTGGAATCCAAAATCTCCAGGTCCCCCAGGTTTAATTACTGCGTGCAGACTAATATTTCGGGGTGAGGACGGGGGTGGGCGGGGAGACTGGGGCACTAAGGGGCAGGGAGGTGGGGCTGGGGGTTCAGCTGGACGGATTCCCATCCCCCACCCGCTGCTGCAGGAGCCAGCCATGCACCCACAGCATGGAAGACAAAGGGAGCAAAGCCTCCACCGAGGTCCGCATTCCACCAGGAATTTGCGGCGGAACTTTCACCTTTTTCAGCAAACTCTGTGTATTTGAAAGATTTCATTTTGTCCTCACCTCCTCCTGGCCGAGCAGGAGGAAGAATTGGAGGGCTTATTTTAGCACAGAGTGTAAGCTGGAAAGGCCTTTCTGAACCCAGCAATTGGTTTTTGTTTTGTGACCGGTGACTGCTACAAAAGGGGGGCCCACCCCCAACCCAAGTATTCAATTAACCCTGTGTGTGACAGGCTGAGGACGGAGGCTGGTCCAGGCCCCATTCAGAGGATTCTGAGGGGGGCTTTTTTGAAGGATTCTTCTTAACAAAGGTTGCCAAACTAAGTAGCTTTTCTGTTGTTGCTTGGTTCTGGCCTATTGTTACCTCTCAAGCGACCTTTTCCACTTAATTGGGGCTTTAGAATTCCATGTCTATTGTATTTGGATATAAGAAACACCCTGCTTAGGAGCCATGGAAGTTTATGAATATAAGCATTTCTGCGCTGGGTGATTCCAACGGTGTTCAGCTATCACTCCTGTCCATTGACATAAGTTATACTGATAAAAATAATCATCATAAAATCACCAACATGGTGACAATGACTTTCCACATACTGAGTTCCTATGGGGTGTCAGGCACTGTAATCTATGCTTTGTGTGTTTTGCTTCTAATGTACAATTAACTCTGCATGTTACAGACCAGGACTTTACAGTTCAAGAAGAAAGAAGCCACACTACACCGCAGTCGAGGGTGAGGGCACATGCTGGAGCCCCCTTCATGGCCAGGCCGGGACGTTATTCACACACTCTGAGCTCTGCCTAGCCATCAGTCTCACTGTTTCAGCTCCCTGATCAGAGTGGAAACCACAACTGCAAACAGAAAAAAGAAGAAAATACATTTTGTATATACAGTTAAAAATGCAAATGCTTGGAACAGGTAGAGAATATAAATGTGTGAACTAGGCCTAGTGTCAGGCAGCAGAGAGCAGTGAGGCCTGAGGAAAACGGGGAGGCATGCCTTCCAAAGAGATGGACATTCAAATTGATTATATTTGCGTATATATATGTATAGTTTTTTTTTCTTTTTCATCACTAAGCCAACTTCAGAAAACCGCTCTGTGTCTCCACTGGCAACTAGGTCTCCCAATGGAGGACATATGTCCTCTGTCAGTGATACCAGGCAGAAGTCACCAACTTGTAGCCTTTAAGCCACATTCCTTCCACAGACATAGTTCTTTCCCCTGCACAGGGTTTTAAACATCCTTGTCTGAGATCTCCAGCCTTCTCCCCAGGCCTGTGTGTGTCCCCTGGTAATGACCTGCTGTCCAAGTCAGTTGGGCGCGTCTCCCTGCTGCACTGAGCCAGAGGCTCTGCTCCTTGTGTCGGCTGCCTGTGTGGCTCCCTGGGTTTGCCATGTCTGTTTCAAAGGGACTGAGTGTCCAAGGACCACTTTTCTTTGCTCAGGTCTTGGGTGACAGGAGCCCTCACTTAGTCCATTACACAAATATATACAGGCATGGAATTCACAAACTGAGGGTGTCACACAGCCATTCATCTGGCAAAAAAGGAACTGTGATCCAAGGCCGTCAAAGCATCCATTTGATGAATTTTCTGTGTGCGTGTGCAGGCACACACATATACAAACACACACACACACAGGCATCAGCTACACACACACACACACACACACACAGGAACCAGCTATAGGGAGCAGAAGAAGATGTTGCTTATGACATCCTGTTGGCACTCATGGCCAAGAACATGCAGATTTTGTATTTAAAACGTAATATGAATATGTGAATAACCAAAATTGAGATGGTGAATGCCTGCAGTCATCTTTTTAATGAAATGAAAAAGAAAAAAAAAAAAGAACGTTGTCTTTTCTTAGAAAGCTTGTTCAGCTATCCAGAAAATTTCTTTAAGAAAGCTTAGAGAGTCCATATGTCACTGCACTCAAGTTCTTGTCTAGGATGTGGGATATGAACTCCCTCACCCTTCCTGAGTCGCCTTCAGAGAACAGAATCATGTCTTAGACTTAGAGGGGTATCATATATGTTAGCGACTTAATCAGGTATTTGAACAACTTAATTGAATCTGAACATTTGATATTATATAGAGTGAAATATTCATCTTGCAGTCGAAATACTTCAAATAGTTCTAACCTAGCCTTTTAGCAACCTCACTAATTAGTAAAGTGGCCAAAAGCTACAAAATAAGAAGCTAAATAACAAGAAGATACAAAATGAGAACATATACGAGTAAAATATCTTTGTATCAGTTGAAGTGAAATCTACAAAATCCTTGTTATAAATGCCATGTCCTTGGCTTTCTTTAGAACTCTAAATCTTCACTCAAATTCAGGTTGCTCTTAATTTATATATGTATATTTAACTAGCTTCCTCATTCATATTTCTAGTTCTCTCCTAAATTAGAAAAAAATATTCCCAGAGAAACATTGCTATTATAGGGAAATGCACCAATAGCAGAAGAAATAAGAGCTGACAACTGACAGAAAAATAAATAAATAAATAAAGCTTTGAAAACTACCAAAACGAGCATAGAAACTCTAAAGATGCAGTAACCTGGGGCTATTTAAAAGAGCAGAAAACTTTACTGTGGAACTCCGAAAATATCACTGTAGTACATCACAATATATGTTGTTTGCTCTTCTTAAGGAGAAAGGAAATTGTATAATAAATTTAAAGGATTTATATACAAAATGACCAAAGTATGAAAAAGTTAAGCTTAAAAGATGAATGCTCAGCCTTCTGGGAAACTCACATTCCCACATTGATTTATTGTTTCCTGATAGTCTCAAATGGCTGACTCTGTTTAATTTTAGTCACTAAATCACTTTTGTCAATAAAACCATGAAAACTGTGTGAGACCTGGCATGGCATGGAAGCCAAGATTCAGCTCCTCACAGCACTGGACCAGGATGTAGAGATACAGGCTCTGTGGCCACTCTGACTGCACCCCCATCATCTCAACAGTGAGCATAGACTCAGGTTTGCAAGCTGAGTCTGTTAGCCGTCTCTTCCTTGCTTGCTCCCAGCCATTATTTCTAATCAGTTCTACCCTGCCATCCGGGGGCAAAATGTGAGTACAAAATGAATCAGAAGATAGTGGCTATCATCTCTTTACAAATAATAGGGAAGCACACACACACTTCTGTGTATACAATCCACAAGTCACAGACGACATACTCCTCTCTTTCTACCACCTTCCAGGTAGTTTTATAGATGTTAAGTCTGTTAGATAGAGAACGTTTTATTCAAAATCTGAGCTTGTGGGTGCAACACTGGGCTAGTTCATTTCTTCTTACCTATTCTCTGGTCCCATGCTGCCAGCTTCATCTCTTTCTACTGTGGAGTAACTGTCAGCTCCCGGAAACAAGTGGGAAGTGGAGAAGGAGAGAGAGAAAGGGAATAGAGAACGAGTGAAGTCCATCCAGCAAATCTGTGCTGACCCTCTGGGCTCACTGCTGGGGAGTATGAGGTATCACCAGCAAGGCTCAGCTTGGCCAGGACCCAGGATGGAGAGGTGGGCATGTGTGCCCCCGGCTCGGGATGCATAGGAACGGCTGGATGAGGCCGGATTGAGATAAACGGCGCCTGAGGTAGGTGCTCTTGTGCAGCATATTCCAGGCCTGGCCTGAAGGAGAGATGGGAGGTTGGGGTCATTCCTGGTGGAAGACACTAGAGGCAAAAGCAGGAAAGTAAGGAGGAGACAGGGTAGAATTTGGCAGCAGAAATAATTGCACTTTAGGGCAAATTTGGACAGAGATCTAACGTCACTCACAAACAGACCCCTCCCAGCGGGATGAATTTGCATGACGCCATCTCCTCTGGAGGGCCACTTGGGCAGTATTTTCAAGGCCATGAAGGCCTTTCCCTTACTCACCAAGTCTTTAGGTCCATTTGGAGGCTGGAGTTGATCTCTGGACAGATAGGGAGACCAAGAACTGGAGGAATTTTCTTACATTCTCAAAGCCCCAGACCTTGTGGATTGCAGAACTGGAAGTTAAAACCAGGCCATCTGACCCCAAGTCCTACACCTCTTCCGCGACCCTAAAACTCAATCATATTAGATATAACTTGTTATCTGTGTTCAAGTGCAATAAGAAAATAAGACTATGCTTCAGACAAGGAGCAGTACCTAGGTGCGAAGCATTGGTTTCAGAGTTCTCTGGAGCCGGGTTTGGCAAACTTCCCCCACCAAGGGCCAGAGAGTTTCAGATTTGCAGACCATGCGGCTCCTACTGCAAATAATCAGTTCTGCCTTCAGCTGTGGCCTGAAAGCTGCCACCATTGACATCTAGACAATGGGTGTGGGTGTGCTCCTACAGAGCTTGAGCTTTGGCTATAGCATAGGCAGTGCCAGGTCTCTGCCTTGGGCAGCAGTTGGCCGGCCCTGGCTCTAGGGTTTGCTTTCCCAGGCCATGGAGCTTTCGTGCTGGGGCAGGAACCCAGAGAAAGGCTTCAGTGGGGGAGGTCCAGCTGAACATCAGGAAAAGTCCTGTGTGGGTTTCCCAGGAAAGCGCACATTTTCTTCCTCAAATGTTAGACACCTTGAGTGTGTAATGCCAGATTTTACACACTGCTCGGTTTACTGTGATTCTAAAGAAGGACATGGACACAGGCTCTGTGGAGGACAGAGGTGGCCCCAGATGACTTAGGAAGGCTTTCGACATCTTGACTGTAGTGGGGTGGGAACCACCAATCACAGAGAAGAATGAGGAGACCAGACTGGGCAGGACCAAGGAGTCCTTCTAGGGAAAGTGATGATGCTTCAGATGTGAGGACTATGGACATGGCAAACCCCTGAGGAAGGGGTAGGCATCCAAAACAGCCAGAGGAGAGGACCGCCATGCGTGTGCAGAACTGTGTGCAGCTCCTTATTGCAATGTGAATTTTGGATCAGGAAATGGTAAAAAGGAGGCTTAAAAGGCAAGTGAGGGTCATATCACAGTGTTTCACATGCCATGCAGAGGATTCGGACTCTATCTCAACCGCAAAGGCCACAGCAGAGCTGCACCTGAAGCCTTCGGCAGCCACCCACCTGGAGCTTCACAGCTGGCCTGCTGGCGGGTCCCTGTAGAGTGACTGCCCACCAGTGCCAGGGCCGGAGCCCAGTTTCTCTTCAAGTGAATGAAGGAATCATTTCTGCCATCCCGGAGGGCTCTTCTTGGACAGATCCTCTCCACTGATATAGTTATAATATTGGCTCTCCCTGGAAGCTGTTCTCTGGCCTGGGTGCATGCCAGGTTTGAGTGTTCAGTGCCCAGCTACCCTGTGCCAGGCTGATTAAAGAAACCTGGCCCAGGCAGCCGAGGACCATGCCAATGGGACAGCTTGGACTCCTCATCCCTTGTCCTCTTGGGAAGAAGAATGTTCTATCCTTTCATGGCCACTGTGTCCACCCTAGGCACAGATTAGAATAATCTGAGAACAAAACAGGACTCAATTCCTGGGCACATCCCAGAACGATTTAATCAGATCTTTGAGAACAGGGCACGACATTGGTTCATACTGGACGATGCTTGTGTGCAGGCAGGATTAAGTGTTACTGCCATGGACATGGCAGGCTCCCTGCTAGGAAAGTAGCCAGGCCCCAGGCCTTGCTAGAAGTTCCTTGCCTTGCCTATGCCTGGCTCTGCTTGACCCAGGAGCACTGCATAGTGGGGCAAGACCAGAGCTTCTCTGACTTCATGGTACATACAAGTCACATGGGTCTGGAGGTGGCGCCTGATAATCTGCATTTCCAACATGCCAGCAGGGGATGCTGATGCTGCTGGTTCATGGACCAGACCCCTCAGGAGCGGGACAATGGGCAGCACAAGCTTCCCAGCAGGCGTCCCTGGTTCCAAGCGTACTGAGATTGGGTCTGCTCAGTCCCGGGGCTCACCCCTGCCGGCTAGCAGCTGGCCGCATGTGCCCCACAGGAAGCTGTTCAATTTGTAAGTCAGAATGTGGAGGAAGTGGGAGGTTTTTGGGATCTGGAAGGCACTTCAGGCCAAGTAGAGACCTGAGGAGTGGAAAATGGGAAGAAGGACAGGAACCAGTGATCTAAATATTCACAAGAAGATGTTAGAGAAGAACATGCCTGTGGGAGCTGAAGAGCCGGGAAGGCTTCCTGGAGGAGGTGGGAGCTGATAGGCAGCCCTGAAAAGACCAATTAAATCAGATCTGAAGCCTCCTGCAGTCACCAACTGGAGCTCCAAAGCTGGGCTGCATTGGAGCAGACAGAGGTCAGAATCGAGATGAGAAGGCTAGGGGCTCAAATCCTGTTCTCACGGGCTAGCCAAACTTCACTCTCTCCTTTTGTACTCATTCATTTATTTATTTTTATTATATATATATATATATTTTTTTGAGACACCGTCTTACTCTGTCTCCCAGGCTGGAGTGCAATAGCATGATCTTGGGTCACTGCAACCTGTGCCTTGTGGGTTGAAGTGATTCTCCTGCCTCAGCCTCCCAAGTAGCTGGGACTACAAGTGCGTGCCACCACCACGCCCGGCTAATTTTTGTATTTTTAATAGAGACAGGGTTTCACCATTTGGTGAGGCTGGTCTTGAACACCTGACCTCAAATGATCCTCCCGCCTTGGCCTCCCAATGTGCTGGGATTACAGGCATGAGCCAGCCACCCCATTCGACCTCCTTTTGTATTTATTAACATACAGCCTTCCTTCTGGGGTTATAGCTTTTGTTGCACTGCAACGATTTTGTATTTTTTATTTCTAGCTTATACTGTTCTGCCATCATATTTTGTGCTTATATAGGCTGTACACTATGAGATGTCCTTCTCTTTCTTAATAATCTGACCAACTCCTATGCATTCCTCAAAACCCATTTTAAATCATCTTATATCAGTACTGCTTCCAACCATCTCCCTCAGGCAACATTAGTGATTTTCAGTCTGCGCTTCTGCAGCTATCTGTACTCGAGTCCTTATTTTAGAGCATGAGTAGATAAGTTATTCAGTATTTGTGAAAACACTTTTTTTTTTTAGATGAAGTCTGGCTCCGTTCGTTGCCAGGCTGCAATGCAGGGGCACAATCTCGGCTCTCTGCAACTTCCGTCTCCCGGATTCAAACGATTCTCTTGCCTGAGCCTCCCGAGTAGGTGAGACTACAAGCTGAAGCCACCACGCCACGATAATGTTTGTCTTTTTAGTAGAGATGGGGTTTTACAATGTTGGCCAGGATGGTCTCAATCTCTTAACCTTGTGATCTGCCTGCCTCGGCCTCCCAAAGTGCTGGGATTACAGGAGTGAGCCACCAAGCCCAGCCATGAAAGCACATTTAAAAAAATAAAAATAAAAATGGACCAAAATAAAAAACACTGATTTTTTTTTCTGTAGTAGGGTTACATCAAAGATTTTTTTCTCGTAAAACACATGCTATAATAAATGCACAATTTGTTATTATGAGCCAATATATTCTAACAAGATTATATATTTTGATAGCCCACAAAAATGATCTCTACCTAATATGGACTTTTGACAATAATGAAGGAACAGAAAGAGAGTGCATTAACATAAACACTAAGTAAAAATAACTCCAAAATGAAAGATATCGTCATAAATATATAATGCTTAAAATTGTGATTATTAAAACAACATTTTAAAGCAAACAAAATATTAATTGTCCAATTCATTTGCTAATAATACAGATGTGGAAAAATTTCTTTCATTTTTATGTTAATGTTAGCCAAATGATTGCCGTGGATCCAAAAGCATCTTCAGGTTAGGCAGGATGATAACATCTCTTCACATGAGCTCATTTTCTTTTTAGTTATGAAAATATTGTGTCTGCTTGTCCTGATTTTGGTTTTGCTGTTGAAATCAATATTGGCTTTGCATGTTCCAGTTTTAATCAGTTTGATTTTCTGATGGGGAATTTCACAACCTTTACATCATCACTTTGCATTTCTTCCTTTGAAATATTTACAAAGAATTGAAGTCTATGATAGATACCCACACCCTGGAAAAAGCCAGCAACAGAGAAGGTTCACTTCATGCTGAATGTGCATACAGGAGCACAGCACACGGTACACGACAGCTGGGTGCATGCTGTGGTATGTGCAAATGTTTGTTCTGCACATGGAAAGAGTTCTTAGGCTCCAGTGACAGAATCGTGCAAAATGGAAGGTAAATAATGAGCGTGTTAAGTTCAGGGCAAGAAGAGCCTTCCTGGCGGCCTAGAGAGGGAATACAGCAGCTTCCTAAGGAATGCAGAATGGCAGGGCCTGGAAGGAAAGCCCAGAGAGAGGCTGGGGCAGGAATGTGGGGGAGGTGCCTCCGACCGAGGTCACCCACGTCCCGCTGAATTTCCGAGTCCACCGGGGTGCTCCTGTTTCCAGCACAGAACCTGGCCCTTGACAGCACCCCGCAGCCAGCCCTGTCCCCCAGGCTCATGGCTGGGAAACCACTCCTGCGAAGGCTGATTCTGTTTTGCTCTAGGCCTGGATAAAGGTGCCTTTCGCTGACTCAGGAGCTCAGGGGGAGGCTTTTTCGGAGAGTCACCCCCTCTCCTCTCCTCACTGGAGGCCCTCAGTGCAGGGTGCATTTAGCTCTCATTTAGGGGTCACTAATGGGGTGGCTGAGGGGGTGAGAGGAGTCGGGAACCTGGGTCTGAAAAGTGAGGGGGGACGACAGCAGCCTCCAGCTTAAAGCGGATTCGAAACCGAGGCCCAGGAGCTCTGCAGTTACAAGTGACCGAGTCTTCTCTGCAGAGGAGGGCAGCGGCTCTAATTATTTCAGGAGCACAAACTCCATCCTTCCGGGCCACTCCAATGCCGCAGGCGGCTGAGCCCTGGGTGGCCTCTCGTGAGGCTACAGGAGAGCGGGGCAAGGCTCTGAGCAGGAAAGAAGAGCCAGGAGGAGTGCTTTCCAAACCCAGCTCCACCCCGACCCCATGGCTCACCTGTGAGGTGACACAGGCCCCTGCTCACTGCGCTGAGGACAGATCAGCATGCTAGAGGCAATCTGTCTGAGTGCTGGATCATTTGAATCTCAATATCTCCCACTTGCCTACTTTTCTCCTGAATGAAGTAGAAAATGAAGGAAAAACAGACTGGGTGTTAAATTTTCCTATGTTTTTAAAATGTTAAGGCTTCCCTTTAATTCTTCCCTTTCGCTAAACAGCCATCACTCACCAGTAGTGCCATTCAGTTCTGCTGTGGCCTGTGGACGGATCTCCACGCAGCCCCTCCCGGCTGAGTTTTCCAAGCCAGTACAAGGCACCAGAGTGTTCTGCCTGGACCTTCACAGTCACCTCCTCACCAGTCTCCCTGCTGTCATTCCTGGTTCCATAAAATCTGTGCTTTCAGAGAAGCCAGTGTGATCTTCCCAAGTGGAATTAGAACGTGGCACTAGTCAGCTGCAAACCTCCCCGGAGCTTCCCAGCACTCTTGGAAGGAAATACAAACCCTTCGCCCGGCCTTGCCTCTCGCTGACCTCAGTCTAGACTGGCTCCACACCTTCCTTTGAGCCTCAGCCAGGAGCCACACAGGCTGCCCTTCCTTCTGTTCCTCAAACAAGCCCTGTGCCACCTACCCCAGGACCTTTGCACCAGCTCACCTTGGCTTGAGGAGCTCTGTCATCCGACCCATCGTCTCCATCACAGTCCACCTGAACCCTCACCTCCTAAGTGTCCCAGTCCAGTGCTCTCCAGTCCTTGTCGTGGCTCACCATTTGGATTCACATCCATCTCCATCTGGTCTTCTTCATTTCCATTCCTTGTCTAATTTTCTATGCCCCCTTCCATGTCTAGTATGTGAGTGCCCTGAGAGCACAGCACCTATGTTTTCTCTGCTTCTCCTCAGTACCTAGAACGGTGACTGGCAGAGTAGGGGAGCAATCAATTTCTACCAAACGGACGAAAATGTGCAGGCAGAGGCCACACCTACATGTGCCCTTCATGAACAGCGGGCATTGTTAGTATATTCTCTATCTGTGCAAAATGCAGAAAAGCTCATTGCTGATGCCCTCCCATGCCCCCAGGTAACTAACCCGACTTCTGCCTGCTACACCGTCCCTTCTCCTGAGGATACCTTCTCATCAGAGCTTCAGGCGGCCTCATTTTGGGAGGACCATTTTACTCAACTCAAATATGTCTCTTTTTTATATGATAACTCTTTCTTTTTTTTTTGAGATGGAGTCTCCCTCTTGTTGCCCAGGCTGCAGGGCAATGGCGCAATCTCAGCTCACTGCAACCTCCACCTCCCGGGTTCAAGCCATTCTCCTGCCTCAGCCTTCCAAGTAGCTGGGGTTGCAGGTGCCCACCACCATGCCTGGCTAATTTTTGTATTTTTAGCGGAGACAAGGGTTTCTCCTGTTGACCAGGGTGATCTCGACTCTTGAACACAGGTGATCTTCCTGCCTCGGCCACCCAAAATGCTGAGATTACAAGCGTAAGTCACCACACCCAGCCTATCTGCCAATTCTTAAAGCCACCAAAGAGAAAAAATATATATATTATCACTTTTTCATGTCTTGCAGATATCAATATAGATATAGATACAGATATAGATAAAGACCTTAGATAAGTAAGTTAACTTTGGTAAATAAGATATAGACAAGATTGTCTTAACTCTGCTGCCAATCTTGGAATATCACCTTCTCTAGACCTCAGTTTCTTCACCCCTAAAAAGAAGGTATTGATACTAGGGGAGTGGCTGAACGAATTTTGATAAATGGATAATTTTGTGTTAAGGTCATTAACTAATTTTTTAAAAAATAAATGACAAGGAAAAATGGTTAAGGTAAATTCAGTGCTCCAAAATATTGATATATTTCAAATGATGTAAATAACTTTAAAAGTATTTGGGGAAAATATCAAATAATTAGAAGTACATGTACATTTTAGGGGATTATGTGGGGTTTTTATTTTCATCTTTCCCTTCTTTAAATTCTCTAAATTGTAACCAGTAAGTATATAAAATGTTCACAGCACTGCGCCTTTCCCACATTAATAAACCTAAAATGAGGGAAGTCAACAAGATCATTTCTAAGCTTCCCTCTCGCTCTGCCCGTTTGGGTTGTAGCTTTATTGCACACACTTCTCATATTTTTCTCTGCTTCTCTGACCAGTCTGGGCCCCTCAGAACACTGCATCCCTTGGCCCCAGGGCTGTTCTTGGGATGTGTTTGGAGCGGAACAGGGCCAAACAAAGGACCCAGGGATGGTGCATGAACTCTAGGGAAAGGATCCTTTTTATCGCTGGCGTCACTAATGAGAACTGGCAGAGTTCTCTTCGACAATTCATGGGGAGTGTTTGCTTGTAAGGAAGCAAATTCAGAAAAAAGAAAAAAAAAAGCAAACTTGAGAAGTAGAGAAAAAAATGAACAAAAAACAAACTTATATTTGTTGACTTTACTCCGCCCATGGGTCCCGCTGGGGCAAAGGTGAGTTTGATCTTCCTGGTCACCTGACTCAATACATTTCCTCTCTTGCCTAAACCAGTGTGGGTTGTTGGTCATCACCCAAAGACTGCCTCATGGGCTCAGTTATGTGTCCGTGCTCTTCCTGCTTGGCCTTTGTAGCAATCTCTGCTCAAAGAATGGTCACATCCAACAGGAAGAACCATGGAGGCTGTGGTCCTCTTTGCCCTGCCGAATGGCCAATTAGAAACACTGCATGCAGGCACCCAGGCTCCACCAGGATGGTCTCCTCACTGTCTACACCAGAGGGCCTAACAAACTGCAAATTACCCCAATCCTAAGACAACATACTGTCACCTGGGAGCAAATCAATGCTGGACTAAATAATCTGACAACGCAACTGATCCTCATTAAGTGCTTGACCTCACTGTCTACCCCATCATTTAATCTTACTTCCATTGTGAGTCCAGGGCTCAGCCTCCACCCTATCCAGCATAGCGCAAAGCAAGGCTGGTGCTACGAGCCCTGGAGGAGCCAGGTACCTTCATCCGTAAGAGTGTCTCTCCCTGCAGTGAGCCCAGAGCACCTGTGTCCCCCAGCCCTGGAGCTGCAGCCTCCCTGAGCCCCTCAGTGCTGGTGTCTGGGCTCTGGGTTTCTGCTTTCTCCTGATTGTTGTTGTCAGCCAGAGCCACGGTCATCTTGAGGACCATGAATCGCTTGGAAGCCTCCTGTTACCTTCCCAGGAAGTGGAAGAAGTTCTTTCTTCTTCCCCACAGCTGGGCAAGGTTTTTTTTTTTTTTTTTTTTTTTTTTTTTGTGGGCTCGGCGTTGCACTAGACTGTGGATCTATCAGGATGTGAAACCACAGTCCCGGCCCTCAAAGAGCACAGGTGGGTGTGGCAGGTGTAGATAATGGCAATACAATCTTACGTAATGTATACAACGATGAGTGTTTTTCAGGGCACGGAGAGAAACACCTAAAAGAGCAGGAAGAGGCGTTTTGGAGGAAGCTGCAGCTGAGCTCAGTCTTAACCAATGAATACAAGTCATTCAGGTCACTGTAGGGGCGGAGGTGCCCAGCTTAAGCAGAGGCACGCAGATGAGATATTCGGGAAGCAAGCAAGCAGGAAAATACAAGCAATAGTTGTCATGGAAGCAACAAGGCAGGGCATCTCCCGAAATATGACCAGAAGGGAATATACCAGCAAGAGAATGCACATACTCCAATATCAACACAATCAGGCAAAGGAGGAAGCTCAAACAGGACCCCCAAGGCAGTGAGGGAGGCAAGGGAGATTTAATCAGGAAGCGAACACGGTCCTGTTTGCCTTCTGGATGTATCTGTTTGATACTGAAACAAGAACATCCCCCTGACTGAGAGCACTGTGTTGCCCTCTAACCCTAGACCCTGCCCAGTGGATCAGTCATCCTGGAGGTGGACTCCGACTGGGACGTGACTCAGAGTCATCAAAGCCGTTTGGTCATCATGACAGGGCTTTGGCCATACTGTTCCAAATATGCCCTCATCCCAGAGCCTGAGATCACTCCCCGTCTCATCTCCAACCCTCACACCTGTCACTGGGGTCTGACATATACAAAGCTAAGGCCACCAGATCTGGCACCTGCTGCAGTGCCCACCGTGAGCCTAAGAGTGGCTCACATCTGCACTGATGTCACCACACAACACAAAACATGGCTGTAGTCATTTGACGGGGCTCTGAATGGCCGGCTGACATCACCGAGAGTTTAACCTATATCTCATGGCTTTTCCAAGTTTACACCTGCATCTTGTCATCACCTTTTCTGCCCCAAAGCACTGAGCCCTTGGGTAATTTTTAGGTGTGTCAAACACCAGGCCTTGTACCATGAACTCAGCAAACAAAGGTAAATAGGGCGCAGTTCTACCCCCAAGGAGCTCAAACCTGTCATGGCAAACATAACCATCATTTTCAATGGAGAACAGAAACACCAAGAGGTTATGCGATTTGCCCAACACCACAGGGCTTCCTTGTGCCACTGGGACAGGTTCTGAACTAGAACCCAGCCCTCCAGATGCCCTGGAATACTCCATTGCCGGCATTCCATGATGAGTTCACAGACACGGAAAGGAACCACCTCTGGGGACCTGCAGAATGGACTCGGGGCAGAGGCTGACACATCTGAGAGTTGGAGCTGGATTTCTCCTTGGCTGGAGCCTCTCTAAAGCCATCTCCCTGATTTTCGGGGGAGCTTTATGACCCGGGTGCATGATCAGTCTAGCTCTTGCTTTTCAAAAAGGAATTAGGGAAATGCTGAAAGACTCAGCAAATCAGTCTGTCTGATAGCAGCGTCCAGCCTGGCACACACACTTTTTCTCATGCACACGGCAGAGACCCATACCAGACGACCAGCCTCTGGACCCTCGAGCCTTGTCTTACCTGAGCAGGGCTCCCTTTGTCACGGTGTCAGCGGCTCCGAGCCCTGAGGGTTCTGTGCTTCCAACGAGGCTCGTCTGGGAAGCATCCGCACAGCTTTTAGCTTCCTTTAGTGAGGCGGTCGTCAGAGCACTGCCAGGACTGCAGAATGAAATCTGGATTTGAGAACCCTCTGCAGGGCTGCCAGGGGTTCCTGGCACTGCTTGGCGCCACCAGCCGGTCCAGCTCCAGCCAGACTGCTGACCTGGCACTGGCGCTGCGTGATATAACTCGCTCTCACGGGGAAGCTTTAACTGTCTCTTCCCCAAGCTCAGAGTCCTCCAGTCTCTCTAGGACGCATCTGTCCGTGATGCCCTCTTTTGCCACCCCGGGCTTCTCTCTGCAGGGGTTCCAGTCGTTCAGGGACTCACAGCCCAACCCCTACAACCATGCCAGCCAAGAATTCATCATTTTTAGAAAAGTAATTATTAATCCTAAGGCTTCTGTTTAAGTCTTTCTCTTTTATTATTGCAGCCAATTAAAATATATTTAAGCATGGAGATATTTATAAAGATTCTGATGTTTTTCCATAAATACCTATCGATTTAAGTCATTTCATTAAAAAAAAAAATCCAGCAACTATGCCCTCATTCCTGTATAACACGTTGTTCTCATTTAATTTATGTGACTTTAAGACTCCATATGGAAAGGATATAGGTGACTGGGGAGACATGGATACTGAAAATAAAAAAAATAAAATAAAAAAAAAAACAAGTAACCATGTTGGAAATTAATAATGCACATTGGAATATTAATTATGTTGAGGAAGAATGCAAGAGACACATAAGAGCATAGAACTTGGACTAAGGAGATCTAGGTTCCAGTTCCAAAAACAACAGTAAATTAACTCGAAAGCTTCAAGTGACTTGGGCCTGGACTGCAGTATCTCCTCTGGCTTTCAAGCAGTTAGGCTGGCTGATGGCCAAAGTCCTTCCAGCATCACCATTCTCATATTTTTTTTAAAGCCAAAACATATATACCTGTGGTTTTTAGAACACAGCCATTAGAATCACTGAAGACTCACAGGCTTCTAATCCTCACTGCCCCTTCCTAGCTCTGTGACATGGACAAATTGTCTAAATAGTAGAAGCCTCAGTGTCCCCGATTACAAGATGGAAGAACGTTTGCCGTTACATGAGCTAATGCAGTTGCTGTAAAAATTAAATGAGCTAATATATGCAAAACCAGCTGGAACATTGCTTCGTCTATGGTTTGCACAATAAATATTGACTGTTCTTATTACTCTATTCAATGGTCTTAATTCTACCACAACTATCTTACTAACTTACTAGCTAGCTCCCTGGGACTGGATACACAAATCTCTTATTGTATATGTGTAGGAGTCATTGTCTTAATGTAATAGGATCCTGCTAATACTGGCAAAGATAAGGCCACATCTCTGTGATAGAAGACAGATTCTTGCCTTAGGGGGAAAAAAACCACTTATTGAACATTTATTGTATGCCAGAGTACTCCTTAGAGCATTTTTTCTATATTATTTACATGTTTCAGGGCACTATATAAAGTTTACTCCCTTTCAATAACAATTTAAAATACTCTCAATTATAAAACAAGGTGATTCCAATGCATAAAATGTATATGCTTTGCCCAAAACTATAGATGAGGTTACTGTTAAATCCAAGAACCAGAAAGTCTAACTCAAAGTAATTCATCACATGAATTACCCAAGCTAAAGGGAGATTCCAGCGTATTCTGCTCAGGTGATGGGTGCACCAAAATCTCACAAATCACCACTGAAGAACTTACTTATGTTACCAAATACCACCTGTTTCCCAAAAACCTGTGGAGCTAAAAATAAAATAAAATAAACGGGGACTTCAAACAGAAAGTAGAAACTGAAAACAGCTTTATAGGAGGGCAAGAGAGATTGGTCTTTTTATCTTCAATCTCTCACCTCCAACTTTTTTTTTTCTTTTTTGCACAGTGTCTCACTCTGCTAGCAGAGCTGGCATGCAGTGGTGCAATCATGGCTCACTGTATCCTCAACTTCCCAGCTTAAACAATCTTCTCACCTCAACCTCCCAAGTAGCTAAGATTACAGACACCATTATACCTGGCTAACTTTTACATTTTTCTTTTTCAGAAACAAGATCTTCTTTTATCATCCAGGCTGATCTCAAGCTCTAGGGCTCAAGAGACTCCCACTTCGACCTCCCAAAGTGCTGGGATTACAGGTGTGAGCCACAGTGCCTGACCCCAACTTTTTATTGGTGTGTGGACATTATAAAAAGTTTTAAAGTATGAGTCTTCAAAATATATATTGATATGTACATTACATATTCCCCACATTGAATAGTAATAATAGGAGCAGCAACAACTCAGGACGGGAACCTAAAAGGAAAATGTCTCTCTTTTATCAGCCCCTTTCAGGATCACACCACTGATCTCTACTGAGAAAGCCTAACATTCTACCAACTAACAGAGAGGAAGTGTTTACAGGGCCCAGCTCCAAGGTTTCAAAGCAGGGTGAGAAAGGTGGATTTAGAGCTGAGAGACTGACGAGGGGAAGAGAACATGTAGATGGCAGAAGTGTCCTCCCCTCCCAAGAAAAGTCAGGATTCACAGCCAGCCTTAGAGGTTTTCTATTTTAATATTAAAAATAATTTAAGCCTCCTTTCTCCATGAATCTATCTGTCATTCATTAAATCAAAAACGTACACTGGAATGTTTAATAAGGTGGCTGCAGTGCTGAACATCCTTTATAGATATCAAAGGAGGCCTTAATGTCCATCTTAGGTGTTTATTACCTGGTAAAGGGGATCTCCATTTCCTTCTAATCAGTTCCTACTAGTTCTCGGCTTTATTGGATGTATATATTTCAGTCTATATTTTTTATATGATCTTGCACAATCTGTTCCCCTTTCTGTAGAACTCTTTCTGTTAAGTCCATGTCAGTTCATGACTCCTATCCTATTCCATCCCTATTTGTTCTACACATTTCAACTATTACATTTAAGTCCCCCCGTTATAACATTTATTTATCTATTTCTCTTGTGAGTCTCTTAGTGACAAAAACAGTGTCTTAGTCATCTTTGTTACCTTGAATTTAAATCCAATGCTTCCTAACCTTTGCACAAACTGAAATGTGTGAGTAGGTCGCTCTTCTTTGTCGGGGACTGACCAGTGCTTGCAGGATTTTTAGCAGCATCCCTGGCTTCTACCCACTAGATGCCAGTAACATCCTCCTAGTTGAGCCAACCAGAAACCTCCCCAGCGATTGCTCAATGTCTCCCGGGTGGCAAAATCGATCCCACTTGAGAATCACCATGTTAGTACGATTACTAGGTCAGAATTCATAGTAAACAAAGTGGTCATTGAAAAAAATGTGAAATTACAATAGAATTCATTAAATATAACATAAGCTGCGGTCATTTGACAACTTATATGTCTCAATTTCTGTAGGAAACAGCAAACTACAGATTAATTTATTTATTCATTTAATTAGTAAATTGAATGAATATACTGACTACTTTTTCCATGTTCAGTGCTTTCCTAGTCCTGAATATAGAGATGTAAGAAAATTAAATTTCTGTCCTTATTGGGGTTATCTGATAAAAAGCCTTCCACCTACACACATAAATATACATATATTCTCAGCTAACAAATCCAGTTATCCATCTATGCATTTATTAATTTATTTCACAAGGAACTGCTGCTCCTGCTTTGTGCTGGATACCACCATGCCTGTGCTGGGGAGATGGAGCTGTATAAGACACAGTTCCTGTCTTCAGGTGACCATAGGGGGAGAACATCAAGTAAACAACTGTGTGCAATAAAATATTTATTCATGTAACAAACATTGAGACACAGTGCTACCTACTGACTTGATACTGAGCAAAGTTGATACAGTCTCATGCAGCTAACACTCTAGGATCAAAGACAGACATTTGCTGAGAGATAAGGAAGAACACTATTGTAGAAGTGAGAAGGACTGTGGAAGTCCAGGGTGGGTCCACCTGTCTGAGATCAGGGAGAATTTGTGATGATTTTAACATGTGCCTATTAGTTCTGTGACACTCCTCCCATGAAAAGTAGCTCATCTTGAATTGACTTGCATGACTCACTTCTAATGAGTGGCAGAAGCGGAGCCATGTGACTCCTGAGGTTAGACATAAAAGTTAGTATGGCTCTGCTTGCCTTTCTCTGTTTTGGGACCTACAGTGGAACTCAGCCAGGAAACTGTAAGAAAGTTAGGCCATGTGACTAGACCATCCCAGCTGACAGCCCAGGCTGAGGCCATGGCTAATGGCCCCATGAGCCACCAGACATGTGAGCGGATGAGCTTTTTCATCACTCCAGCCTTCAAGTTGCCCTCTCTGAGGCTAAATGGAGCAGAAAGGAGCTGTCCTCACCAAACCCTGCCCCAACTGCAGATTTGTGAGTAAAAGAAATATTATCATTGGTTTAAGCCACTAAGTTATGAGGTGGTTTGTTATGCAACCATGATACCTTAACAATATCATGGATTGGATTAAATGTTGCCCAGCCATTGGGAGTACACAAAGGTCCACACGGAGTAGTTAAAAAAAGATTTCATGAGTTGGTGATATGAGTTGTATCTTGAAACATGAATGTGTGGGTCAGTGAATACTATCCTGGCAGAGGAGGGCAGAGATGAAGATAAGAAGGTAGCATGCCTATTTTTTGAAGTGTGAGCATTTCAATTTGGTCAGATCATGGAGAATGGCACTGGAATGGAATAATCAAAATAAAGAAAGTTAATTAGTTACCTTTATTTAACATAAATATGGTTAGTTTGTTGACTAACAAAGCTAGATTCAAATATGGAAAGCCCTTAAAATTAGTTTTACTACTAGAACAAAATACACAAAATATAAAATGTACCATTTCAGCAGGATGCAATTCAGTGGCATTCAATACATTCAGAATAGTGTGCGGCCATCAGCACTATTGAACTCCAGCACATTTCCATCACCTTCAAAACAATCCCTGTGGAATTTCTCGCTCTGGGTTCCCCTCCCACAACAGCATGGGAACTGTCCTCTCTCTCTCTCTCTCTCTCTCTAATAAATCGCTCTTCTGAAAAAAAAAAAATCCCTATACCCACAAAGCAGTCACCCTCCCCAGTTGTCCCTGGTAACCAATAATCTCTTTTCTTTCTCTATGAATTTGCCTGGATATTTCATTTGTAATTCACCCTCTAACAATGTGGGGGTTAGGGGTGCCAACATGCTGAAACTTTTTACAATTAGAAATCTGCATATAACTTTTGACTCCCCAAAAAACTTAATTCCTAGTAACCAATTTTGACCGGAAGCCAATTAGCACGTAGTCTGCATATTATATGTATTACATATGTTATTCTTACAATAAAATAGAGAAAAGAACAATGTGATTAAGAAAATCACAAAGAAGAGAAAATATATTTACTCTTTATTAAGTAAAACTGGATCATCACAAAGTTCTTCAACCTCACTGTCTCCACATTGAGTAGGCTGAGGAGGAGGAGGAGGAGGATCAGGAGGAGGAGGAGGAGCTGTGACACTTCCTGTCCCAGGTGCAGCAGAGATAAGAAAAAGCATGCCTAAGTGGAACCACGCAGTTCAAACCTGTATTGTGCAAGGTCAACTGTAAATGAAATCAGATGATACACAGCCTTCTGTGTCTGCTTCTTTTCCTTGGCATAAGGTTTTCCAGGTTCATCCACACTGTAGCATGTGTCAGTACCTCATTTGTTTTTATGGCCAAAAAATACTTCATTTTATGGACATACTACATTTTGTTTATCCATACATACATGGTGGACATTTAGGGTGTTCCCACCTTCTGGCTATTATGAATGGAGCTGCCATGGTCATTCTTGTACAAGTTTTTGTTGGAATACCTGTTTTCATTTCTTTTGCCTACACAACTAGAGACAGAATTGCTGGGCCCTGTTCAATGTTGACCTTCTCGAGGGGATACCAGACTCTTCCACGGTGGCTGGGCCACGTCACATTCCCACCAGCAGTGACTGTGGGACAAAGTAGTGCAGCTGTTTACAGCTTTACTGTATTTCTGGCTTCTTCATTTAAATATTTCTGCAACTATGCTGTTGATTGATTTTATATGGTAGTTTTTTGGAAGGTTAACAGGAGAAATTCTGGAAGACTGAATGAGAAGGAAGGTTCTACCTTCTAGGTTCCTACTTGTAGAGAATCCCTGGATAATCAGAGGGAGGTAAACGTCAATTTCATAAGCTTCCCTTATAAAAGAGGCCCAAGAGAGCTTGTTTGTCCCTTTCCCCATGTGAGGGAGGCTGCAGGGAGAAGTTGTCATCAATGCAGAGCGGACCCTCACTGGACACCACATCTGCTGGTGCCTGGATCTTGGACTTCTCAACCCCTAGAACTGTGAGAAGTAAATTTTTGATGTTTCTAAGCTACGTAGTCAGTGGAGTTTTTGTTATAGCAGTCCAAACAGACTAAGACCTACCACACAGGGCTGTTAAAAGTATACTGTTAAATAAGAAATCTTGTGCAAAGCAGTTGCTTTGGACACACAGGAAGTTCTCTGCCCCATACTTCTTTTCCTGAGCTGAATTTGTCTCATCCCTGAAAAATGGAAAATAAATGTCCTTCCTTCTTGTAAGTGCTGTTTCAGTTCACTTGCAATACTCTCAAGAAGTAAAAATAATACTCTAACTTAAATGAAACAGCCATCTTAATCATTAGTAATCAGTGATTAACACTTCCAATGAAACTTGTTCTGCCTCTTTGACAGGAAGTGCAGTGAATAGCCCCTGGAGTTAAGCTCAGCACTCCAAACTACTTTATCCACTAGCTGTGGGACCCTACGGGTCACTTACTTGAGTTCAGCATCAGTTTTCCCATCTGTAAAACAGGCACCAAGAACCACGCAGTAACCTCAAAGGGTTGTTGCAGTAAGAAAATAATTATCATTTGTTGATATGTAGAAGATTATACAATACAAATTAGCACAGATATTTAGTTAGGCAATGGAAGCACAAAAGCATGTCGCAGAGTCACCACTCAGGAGCTCTCTACTAGGTTTCCTTCTCCCATATCAGCTCTTAGGCAAATCCACTACACTAAGCATAAGGAAAATTAAAAAAATATATATGTATATAGATATATATTTCAGCCGGCTGACTTTACCTTTTGCAGATACAAATGGTTTACGCATCGATGAAATTGTGCTTGTGAAGACAGGGTAAGCCCATGCAGTATTTCTGTAAGCAGTTGCTATTCTTAGTGCTAGATGGGGCTCTCATCGCTCCTAATGACCCATTCAAGAGTGGACTTCAGGAAAAGCTCCCAGTATCCCATTTCCTATACTCTTAGAGTTGGGGGCTCCACGGGGCAAAATGCACCCTTTACTAAAATAGAAGCAAGCCACAGTGTTCCCTTTAGGAGATGGTAGGGAGGAAAATACAGGTTTGGGCACTGGGCAGTGGACAGCAGCCCTCTTGGCATTGGCTTCTTGGCTCCGAAAGCTGAGTGCTGCCCTGGAAGTGACCTGCTCACATGCAGCCACCCTCATCTTTCCAGTCTTCACCTGTGTGGCCATTGCCACCACTGGCATCCAGGCTCAGGGTAGCCTTCCAAGGGACACAGGACGTGCTTTTCCTCAAGGGCTCCAGGGCAGATGCAGAAGGATAAACAGTGCCCATGAATATTTAATGAAGAAATTAATGTGGCAAAGCAAGAAATTCCTAGCATGTGGGGGTAAGGTCCCAACCAACTGATTTTAATTTTCTTTGTCGGGTGAGATGTTTTTCTTTCTGGCTTCTCTAATCTGAAGTCAGATGCAGATAAAAAATTCTAAATACAGACTATCTGATCCAGCACTGCACAGGATATTCTGACAGGCTACCCAGTAACGTTTTAACAAGAACCTCTGAGGTATTTATTGCTATATACATGCCATAGATGAGCAAACCAAGAGTCAAGGAGTTTAAGTAAATTGCTCAATGTCACACAGCTAATAAGTGCAAGAACTAAGATAGAAGCCCGGGTTTTCTGGCTCAGACCCAGTGCTGTAAGCCTGTCAATTTGCAGATACCTTGGGTGTTCCATATTCTTTGCACAATTTATTTCAAAATGGAATTGCTTTTAGTTTGCCTCTTAATTAGTTCATAACCATTGACCTAATGTGCTCTCTCATTTCCTGCTATGAATTAGAAATGAAAAGAAATTGAAACAATCTATTGTTATTCATTTTTACTAATCTACCACGGTCCTTGCAAATTTCAATTATCCAAATCATTTCATTCTTTTCTAACTGCACAAGCTAATATCAAAATAACCTGGGTGGGTTATGGGTCTATATGCACAAAATCACATGTTGTAAAATTATTACCATCTTTTGCAGTTTTAGACAATATATGTCAAAATTATATTGTTTCCTTATAACTTTAAAGAGGTGATTTAGAATCTTTTCTAGGCTCAGAGGTTCTCTGTGTGAAGTGAAGACGGTGAATTTCACCTCTGTGGAAGGCTCAACTGGTCCTCTGCAGAATAGCAGAGCATATGCTCATCTCAAGCTGCTGCGCCTGTCAAGCTCTTTGGCTGGGTGAGGTGCCACCGGCACCAGGAACACACCTCCAGACTGATTGGCTGCAACCCACCCTTGTTCCAGCTCAGATTTAAGATGTTTGGTTGGTTGCTTATTTTGCTTTGTATTCTGATTACTTTCTGTTTTTATTTCTAGCCTTTTATTCTAGGATCTAAAAATCTGTGCTAAAAACAAAAAGAAAAGCATGGTACTGACTCTCATCCTATCCCTGTCACAACTGGGTGGAGACTCTGTGAAACAGTGGCCGTGTGTGTGTGTTAGCTTCCAGTCTCAGCCTCCCTGGTAGCATCCACCATTTATCTCCTGAGTGAGACAGTGGTCAACACAGGCCCACAGCCATGGGCGCCTTCCCCAGCACAGCCATCATCACTAAAGCAGGGTGAGATGACAGTCTCTCTGGGCCCAGCTCTCACGATGGGATAAAAAAGACTCCTGCCAACCCCCGCATAACTCTCCCTTTCTGAAAATTCACAAGATTTTATTCATTTATGCATTCATTTAGTCATTTAATAACTATTACAAGTTAAGTATCCTTTATCCAAAATGCTTGGAATCAGAGAATGGTTTTTGCATTGTTTTGATTTTTCAATATTTGCATATACATAATGAGATATCTTAAGGATGGGACCCAAGTTCACATAAAATTTATTTATGTTTTATATGCACCTTATAGACTCAGCTGGAAGGTAATTTTATAAAAGATTTTAAGTAATTTTGTGCATGAAGCAAAGTTGGTGTTAAGCCCTGATGTGTGGAATTGTCCACTTGCAATGTCACATTAGTGGTCAAGAAGTTTTAGATGTTGGAACACTTCCGAGTTTGAGTATCCAAATTAGGAATGCTCGCCTGCCTGTGTTTATTCTGTGTTGGGCCTCCAGAGGCTTCAATTGCATGGCCACAGTGCCTGAAAGCCCCCAGTCTACTGAGCGGGACAGATGGACACACAGATACTAAACATGTAGTGTGAGGAGGCCCTGGATACTGGTACAAGAAACAGGAGGCAAGCTTTCTTCTTTCCTAGACCTCTAACCTGAACAATGGACCTCTTTAAACTCTGAACTAAAAGCAACGTTCCAAAGTGAGGTGATTTAAATAGTTTCTAGTTCCATTTTGAGTTATTTGAAGTCAGCACAAGGGATCACTTAGGATCTAGCATTCTGGCATAGCTATTTTCATCAGTTTTAGAAAATGTTTAAATCTGTTTGCTGAGCACCCCAGGAGCCCTTCCTCATTATAGTCATAGTTTTCTCCTTCCCCAGCCCAGGTCCCTGCTCAGTTTTGCCTCCTTCAGCTCTCCTGTCCCTCAGGCTGACCCCTCAAAGGCCTGGCCCTTGAATGCACCCCTTACCCGCCCTGAAGATCAAATGCAGATCGCCTAGGCCTGAGACATTCTCCCCTCCCCTGTCCCCGCCAGCAACACAGTCTGAAAATTGATAGCTCCATCATTTCAAGGTCTAGGGTGGTTTTTCTCTTCTTTAATTATTTTGGTCACACTGCATGTGCTTTGACTTGTATTACAAATAAAGCTCCGATGACCCGTTGGTCAGAGGCATTTTTACATACCTTAATTACCTTTCGAAATATATCAGGCCAAGTCAGGTTTTCAGAAGACGTTGTTTCAGTATACATTTCAGCTATAATTACTATGTGGTTTCAGTTTCAGCTGATGGTTTTGAAAATTAATGTGGTTCAGTTCAGTTTTGGGTTCATGGTTTGGGTCGGGTCAAGACCTTTGAAGCATTCCTAGATAAGGTGGATGATATTAATTTCTTATAATAATAATGATGAAGACAGACATGAAAATAACCTTTTGTCTACAACCCTACGGCCCTTGCAGAAGTACAAATGAAAGATCTCTGAGTGATTTTCTTAACACAGCACATGGCCGGAGCTTTTGTGGAAGCGAGCTACGAGGTGTATGTTTCACTTTTAAAATAAGACGGTTTGTGGTCACTGAAAATGCAATGATACTTGGGCAGCTGCTTTCTAGAGAAACCTTTCATATTCTATTCAGATAACAAACTCACTGGTGGAAAACAAAGACATTCAGCTGCTGGTGTATATTCTACTACATATGAGTCCTCTGAAAAATTGAAACTCTCTCATTGCATTTTTGCTGAAACACACGTTGATTGACAATAGAATTTTTTTCCCCATTTTTGTATTTGTTTTTTGTGCCAGTGTTTACTATCTAACATGTGGAGGTTATCGTTAACAGTTGAGTGCAGATCTCAATGTTTGTGGCCCTTTGTGGACCCATGGAGTTCATTCTCAGGGCCATGTCATATTCCTGAACAATGGTTGAACAACCCATGTCATGATTAGGTCAGTGCAAAAGTAATTGTATTTTTTTGCCATTGCTTTTAAGGCCAAAAAACCTCCTCAGCACCCCTTTCCCTGGACCTTCTTTGTCTGCAATCCAAGGTTGTTCTTCTGTAGTCTCTCTCTCTCCATTTTTCTAACTCTTATCACAAAAGCTCAAAAAACAAAGCAGCAAAATCATGTTTAGTTTCAGGAGTTGAGAATGTTTATCCAATCACCAGTAGAATTAGATAAAAAGAAAGAAAGCTGAGGAAAAAGACTGAAGAGGCCATTTTCATTTAATAGGAATTAAAATGCATAGATGGGAAGGTGGACAGCAGTTGTGCTTGGGGCAGGTTGGGGAGGGGACACCCAGTGACATAACCCAAAGAAAGGTCCCGAGGAAAAGATGGTGGCTATGTGAGGCATGGCGTGCGATGGTGTTGGGAAGTTGTGCTAAGAAGGACTACCTGCACAACCTGCAACCTTGCAAAAACAACAAAAATAACAAAAACAGAAAATTTACCTTGAAACTTTGAGCTAGACTGAAGTGTCAGGACCACAACATCCTGGAAGACATCTGAATTTCACCAGAGCTGCAACTCCTGAACAGCAGCAACCAATGAACTACAGACTCCTGCACTAAACCAGTCAACTCCACCAGGGTAATTACTCAGTCAAATCTGTGTCTCCCAAATGGCAGTTCCTAAGTTTCCAATATATGCCTTGTCTTACTGCTTGGCCATCTAATCTTTTACCTTTTCTTGGTTGACAGATACATGGAGTCACAGAAAAAAAATGTCTTTCAAAGAGAATATTAAAAATATACTTTTTATTTAAATATCACAGCAGGATTGAAGATGCTGATGTTAAAGAAAAAGATGGTAGCCAATGGCAAAGAAGGGTCCTCCTAGAAGCATTAATTATGAAACAACCCGGGAGGGGAACAAACTCAATAGCGTCCATCACTCACTCCAGGTTTTATGTCTCTCATTATGATTTAAAATAGATAATAGAGCTAAATAGAATGAGATTCAAGAGCAAAACATCACATGCTTAAATGTTGTGCAGCAATTATACCTTTTCCCCTCCAAAATACTTTTGTTTGATGACTTCCCTGCTGCAGACATCCTGTGTTATTTGCCTTTGCCTAACAAGTAGAGTAACTAGTATATAGTAAGTGCTCAATAAATGCTTACTGCATAAAATAATGTGCCAGCAAGGTAGTCTCAATCAGGTTTCTGGCAGGGATCTGAGTGGAGCTATGGTTAGAGTAGGGAGATATGGTTACCATTTCAAGACTAGTCGTATAGCCAGGAAAAGGAATGCCACTTCTAGCAGTTATCTATTAAGACTCGATACAGACATCTTATCTTTTATTTTGTGGGGAAAACATATCCTGGATATTGTACAATGAAGAGGAAGAAAAGCAAATGTCATTCTCAATAGTCCTATGGGGCAAACATTCTTACTCTCATTTTACAAACAACAATAACAACAAATTGATACTTAGATTTTCAGTAATTTTCTCAAATTACACAGAACATGACAGAATCTGGGTTTCAACCCAGGTCTGTGTAGTACCTACCCCAAATCCAGGGCTGATATACAGCTGTCCGCAAACTTTCTCCACTTTCATATGTAGAAAAAAAAGACAGGACTATAAAGGTTAGTAACAAACAGCCAAGAGGAAAGTTTTCACAATTAAACAGGACTGAAAACATACAAAGACATGTGTTTCTCTAGAAGAGTTACAAAAAGAATAACTGAAACCTAAAAAATAGAAATTAAAGCTGCATGTGCAATTTATTAATACAGTATGCCAATGGCACACAGTTGAGCCCAATTATTGAACAAATGACTTAAAAGTTTTATCATGAACACTAAAATGACTGAGAACCACTCAATAATAACTTCTCTAAAATTAACCAGGATAGGATGTCTCACCCAGGCCTCAGGGCTCAGGAGAATGAGTGCAGGAAACATCTTGATTCTGTGCCAGAAAACTCTGAATGTCAAAAGGACTTGTTATATCTACTCCCCTTATGTAGACTACAGAAACTCTGCTTTGGAAAGGACAGTTCATTTTTAGCCTTTGTGGCCAAGATTGAGACAATACATCAACATTCAGAAATGATAAGATAATGGAACCTAGAACTTCCCTGGATTGAGTCATTTAATGAGCAAAGTGAAAAAGAAGATAAAGAAGGAAAAAATTATTAGAATATAAACAGAACTCATTTTCAGTCTGTCAAATGCTTCCGAGGAGCCCCCAACCCCCCAACATATGGAACGTGGTAGATGCTACTCAGGTGAGAGGAAATTTACTAGTGCATCCATCAGGGCCATGACTAGCATGCAAAGTAGGTTACAGAATTACTTCTGAAGAACAAGTACACAATGTGAAATTTCACCGACTTGATTTTGTGGTTGGAAGCTTGGGGATAATATCAATGCTTTCTGGCTGATCAGTTTAGCGAGGAATTTCACAGTCAGATGAACCACCTTGTTTGGCTCTCCAGAGGAAACTGAATCTTTCTACCAGACCAAGGCTCACCCCTCCATCAAGGGCCTGACTCCAACCTCCCTTACTTTTCTAACCTTCTAAGCATGTAATAATTTATCCAAACCGGAAGAAAAGGAGGCTATGATGAGAGGGCATGGGGGTCAGCAGGACTGAACTGAGACTGCACTAGTCAAACTAGACATGCTATCTCTGACATGCCTTAAATCTCTTTCTTTACACCATATGCCAATCAATAAATATGATGAGAAGATTCCACATTAAAGATAAATGAACAAAAGAACCCTTGATCTCTGTGATTTTCTTCTTCTATTCTTATCACCCCCAAAGATCTAGGGAAAGCAGTATACATCTGCTTCCTTCCCGCTTCAGTTTGCTGAAATCTTCATCAGGTTCAAGACACAGTTCTCCTAAAACTCATCAGTGGTTGCTTAACTTCTGTGGATCCTCATTCCATTTAATTTTACCTGAAATGTAACTACTGGCTAGTTATGCTGTCTCTTTTCTTGAAATGTGAGGAATGATCTTCTCCTGGCTCTCATCTCTCCTGCCTTTCTGCTTCTCGGATTTTGCCGATTCCTTTATGTGGAGAGGTGGTGAATATTTGTAGAACCGTCACACTCTTCACTGTAGCCTCAACTCCTGCAAAAGGTAGGGTCCTCCTTGGACTTGTGATGCCTTCTCTTTTTGGGTCATTTCCACCAGCAGAGGGACCCCTTGAGGCGAGGGTGCTAATCTGAGTCCTGTGGACAAAAAAGAACAGGCAGGGTTGTGTCAATACACTCGTGGGGCAAAGGAGACTGGTGAAACCCCCGTGCTCGTGAGATAGGCATGTGGCTGAGCAGGAAAAGAAGGACAGCAAGGAGACGAGCCGGCCTCTGTCCCAATTCTTCAGTCTGTCCCAGTGCTTGTCCTACTGTGGCTTACCTTGGACGATTGACACATTGGAGAGGGTCAAGTTTGCATGAGCCAGGCCTGACCCTTGAGCTGCCAGTCTTAGTGATACAAACCTGTATGTTTAGGAGACAGGGAGACCAGCAGGGGCAAGAGTCTAAGCTGTTTTCATGAGCCCTAGTAAATTAGAGAGGCTTAAAATCAAGTCTACAATAAGATGAAAGACCTTCCTACATAGAAAAAAAATAAGGATGCCGATCCATGAAATAGAAAGATATTCACACAGGCAATACCCATGCTAACCACGGGAATGGCGGGCGGGAGGATCTCTGCTCTTTGCCTGCTCACACGTTTCTCCTAGTGGGGTCCAAGTTGGGTCGCACAGCACTATTGTCACTTTCTGGCTACTGAGCACAACCGCTAACAATCCACCCTGTCCCCACGCCGGGTAGCCTGGAAACTCCCTGCAATTTTAAACAGGCCCTGTCACCAAGCCATCTCTCTCCCCAGGGCCTCTCTGCGAGGTGGAGACCGGGCCTCAGCCTGGCCCCTGCTGGAGCTGAGCTCTGTGGGCAGTCCCACCAGGAAAGCAGTGGCATCTGCGTGGGAGTTGAGACACTGGGAGGCCCTCTTAGGGGCTGCTGGGTTCTGGGTGGCAGGAGAGGAGAGGGAGGAGAGTTGCTCAGGAGCTCTCCAGGCTAAATCAGTCCTTTCCCTTTCAGCTTAGAGATAAAAACCTGAAGTGCCATTCGAGCGCTCGGCACCCAGGAATGTCCCCACACAGCTGACAGGCACCGGCTTCCATTTAGAATGTGTGAGATTGCTGGCTGCCAGACCCACCCCTGTGGCTTAGTGAATGCCAAGCAAGTCCTGGAAATGAAGGAATTAAATAGCCCTAGTCCAAGCATGGATTTCTCACCCTGAGAGTTACTCAGCACCCTCACATAGCAGATCCGGATACGTGGGTTACAATAATCCCTTATATTTATATAGCACTTTTTAGTTTACAAAGCACTTTCAAGTCCATTAGTGCATGTGATCCTCCAGACGGCCCTATGAAACATCAGGGAAGCTATTATTAGTCTCTCCCCACTCTGCTCCCATAATTCTTTGTACATACCTCCTCTAAAACACTTATCACTTGGTTCTGTAATGACTTGCTTACAGTGTGTTATAGTGAAAAGAACATGGGCTTTGGAATCAAACAGCCTTGAGTGTGAAAGCTGGCTCTGCTCTTTACCATCTGCCTGAGCTTAGGTTAGGTACTTCCTCTCTCTAAGTCTTAGTTTTCTCATTTCTAAGAAGTGGGGCTAACAAGCTGATGGTCCCCCCTGGTTGTGGAAAGAATTAGAGAATGGAACACATGTGAAAGCACGGAACACTGTCACAACGCAGCACGTACTCAGTAAAGATTGGATCTTCTCTTCCGCAGTGACAGTGTGTGACTTTAAGGCTGGCCCCACACTTTATTTATTTTGTGTATCCCCGGAGCTTAGCAAAGATTTGGCAAATGGTCATTATTTAAAAACAAGAAAAAACAAATGTGTGAATGAAAGAATCCTATTTTATAAACAAGAAAACAGAAGCCCAAAGTGACTAAGTGCTCTATCAAGGGTGAAAGTGGGATTTCTGGTACCTTATCTGATGCTCTTCTCCCTGTGGTAGGTTCTCAAAACCTGTTGTCAATCTTCCTATTAGTTACTTAAACTACTGCTCCAAATACCATGGTTGACTGTTTAGAAACTTACTGTTGATGCTCCTGGCTTTTTCCCAATGAGCTCAACTCTTCAAGTACATTAAAGACGCTCATTTGCACAGAAAGGCCAGAAAACCCTAGTCGACCAGCATCCTTTGGGTCTAAGTTAGAAGCAGTGCAAATTAGCCCAGCCATTTATATGCAAAATGAGCACCAAGCCATGAAGATTGTTTGAAAATTGCCTACCTAAGGGGTGTAAGTTAAAAGTTGATTCAAAGACTGTTTGGTTGCATCTAGGAAAGTGAATGCCAAATTGGTCTTTTCAAATTCAAATCTAAGTTAACCTTCAACTTAAAACCTACAGTGCCCCTTCATTATCAGTTAGGACTCCCTTTCCCGGCCTGAGTCCCTAAGTGGACCAGCCTGGCTCCCACATTGCATCTTGGACACTCCATCACCTCTGCCCTTCATGATTTCTCCTCTAGCCTACTGGCCTTCCTTTCGTTTTTATGATGTCACATTCTTCCCCTGAAAATACTTGTTTCATCTCTCTGGAAACTCGTGTTCCATCTTCCTTTAGTTAACTCCGGTTCCCCAGATTTTGTCTTAAATATCATTTACCCCAGACATCATTCTCTGCTTGCCCAGTCTAGGCCAGGTTTCTTTATTATAGGACACATAGGATTCATTCGGATCTTTTATATCACATTGTTTTTTTTTTTTGAGATGGAGTCTTGCTCTATATCCAGGCTGGAGTATAGGGGTGCAATCTTGGCTCACTGCAACCTCTGACTCCCTGGTTCAAGCGATTCTCCTTCCTCAGTCTCCCAAGTTTGGGATTACAGTCTCCCAATGAGATTACAGGCATCCACCACCATGTCTAGCTAATTTTTGTATTTTTAGGAGAGACGGGGTTTCACCATGTTGGCCAGGATGGTCTCAATCTCCTGACCTCATGATCCGCCCACCTCAGCCTCCCAAAGTGCTGAGATTACAGGCATGAGCCACCATGCTCAGCCTTATATCACTTTTAATACACACTCTTACTGTCGTTACTGAGTTATGTCTGCCTCCCCCTCTGTGATGGAAACTCCATGAGAACAAAAGGATTATGTTGATTTTGCTGACTTCTGTATCTTCAGGGCCTGGCACATACTGGGTACTCAGTATTGCCAATGAGAAGAAGTTGATCTGGCTGACTCAGAAGGTGGGCCCCTACTAGGTCACCATCTGGGTAGCTGGGTAGAGGTCCAGCCAGGTCACTGATGTTTGCAAGGTTTTTGAGCTCGGAGACCTCTTATAGAATAACAGACTCAGAGCTGAAAGAGATTTTAGCTATTATCCAACCCAAAACTCTCCATCTTCTCAAACCTCCCTGACGATGCATTCTACTTGATAAATGGTTTCCCAGGCTTTGCTTGGGCTTATTCTGTGCAAGAGAGCTACATTAATACATGATAGAATTACATCACCCACAGGAGTCCTTTAAGAATCTTGTACAGACAAGCATAGGATAAAAAACATTCAGAAGAATTGTATCCACGGTTTAGAACATTTAAAGTCTTGATAAATAAGCAAAAAAACGTATGTGCAAAGTTATAGAAGTAAACCAGTCCACTTTGTGTTTTGGTATTGACTTTCAGTTCCTCCCTCCTGGGGGATCCACCTACCCTTGAACCAGGGTTAGTGGTGCCAGCGTCTCCGCTAGCTGGCTTCCCAACATGTTGTTGTCCTGTATCTGTTTCAGATCTCAATTGTCTGGTGTCCGTGGTGAACTGGGCTGGTCATGTGTTGATTTTGGTATAGATATTCTAACCACTAAGAGTTCTCAGCAGTTCTCTCATTTGCTCAAAATTCAGTACTTAAAATATAAACTCTTTTCGTAAAAATGACAAACAGCTCGATATGTGCATTTCTATTACTTTTGCAGAACTCCTTTGTATTATTGATTTCCCGGATCTGGTTCTGGGACTGTGTTGAGTTGTGCTGAATCACTGCTATTTCTGGGTTTAATTTCTGCAGTTAGGCTCAGAAATGGGGTAACTCTGTGTCTCATGGGCATGGAGATGCAGGAGGCACACTTCTTCCTCCAGTGTTTGTCGGTGTCAACTATGACTGTAGTAAGGAGTTTAGAGTTTTCACAAATACAATTATTTGCAGGCTGAGTCTAGCCTAGGAGGTACTTTTCTGCTTTCCATATGCTCTTTTCTCCTCTTTTTTTTTTCCCTGTATTCTTTGCTACAAAAGTCCCTTGACAGTGTCCCCAGTTACAAATACATACTTGCCCCAGGCTTTGACTGAATTTGCTGTCTGTTTAATACCTACTCCATATGGGATAGATTAACACAAAAAGCTTTAACCTTGTACAACAGTCAGATACTTTCATGTAATGGCTGTGAGGATGGGGGGTGGGACATGAACACATAAGTGGGTGCATGTACCAAGAACAGAAATCCATTGAGTTCCCCCAGACCAGACGTCTACATTCTGGAGGGCTCTCAGCAGCCAATAAATTTGACTTGAACTTTTTTATTTCATGCATTCTGCTGTTAAAGCAAACCCTTCTTTCTAAACTGAGTATAATTGCAAGATACTATTCTGAGTGCCAGAAACGTCAACTGTCAGTTGCAAACACGGACACATTTAAACAGAAACATATGTTAGATTGAAAGGAAAAATCAAAAAAGAACCAATCATTCTACCTTTTGCTGCAGAGATAAATTACAATGAAGCAACCATGTCAGAAAAAAGTTAGGGAATCGATCATCATGCAATAATACACTAATGTATTTTCATTAGGAAAGGGTGTTATCTGTGCTCTGTGAACATTATTGGCTAGATAAAGTCTTATTAAAACTCAGCTCATTGAAGACAGAGAAATGATACTAGTTTATTCAACATCTAACTAACTTACTACATTTTGCACCCAGGTCGTTCAACTGACAATTAGGCAAATTTGGTTTAGTTTGTCATCTGTTCATAACTGCTTTTGTGACCTTGAGAGATGGCTTTCTATCTCACTCAGAATAAAATCCACAGGCTTTACAAGGACCTATGTCATCTGTCACAATCACAAACCCTCCTTCTTGGGTTTATTTACTCCTCATGAGTATTGTATGGGCTAGGTTGTTGTTTAAATCTCATTCCTATATATAAGAAAACTGAGGTTCACAGATTTTTAAGTAACTTAGCCAAAGAAGTAGAGGTAGGAAATTGCAGGATAAGGATTATAACTAAATGTTTTTTAAGCCTAAGATTTTCCACTGGGCTGTGGAATATATATATATTTAATATGCTCACCAAGCTTTAATTGGCTGGTCTGTACCACAAGAAGTTTAGATTGTATTTCCACACCTCAAATTGTAGTATGTTTAGTAGAGAGATACATAAACTATTTTCAGGTGGTCATAGACAAATTTTAGGGGAAAAACTGTGTGTTTGTGTGTGTGTTCAAAGTATAAAACTTGCTTATTAAATCCAGGATTTAATGGATACTATTGCTTAAGATGAGAGTACATTTATTTAACATAAAAAATGAACTGATTTTAAAAATAGAAATCATTATACTGTATATAGGGAATCAAGGTATGGAAAAAATATATGAAGACCATATCAAAATACTTTAAAGTTGTAAAACAGCGAGCTGAATAATTCCAAATAGTTCTAGTTTTAATAGTTTGAGAATCAGTGATCTTTTTCTAATTTAGAATGAAAACATAGTATTAAAGCAACCTCAAATGTAGAATAACTTAAAGAGGAAACACAGACACAGGTAGAGTGGCTCAAGCCTATAATATCAGCTACTCAGGAGGCTGAGATTCTCCGATGAGCATAGGAGCTTGAGACCAGCTAGGACAACATAGCAAGATCCTATCTCTATTAAAATAAAATAAAATAAAATAAAATAATAATGGTTTTGAAAGATGAAAATACAGAAAACCACTACTATGTAATCATCAAAATGAAAATACGAAGGAGATTAACACTGAGCCTTAGAAGAGTTCCAACTTTTTTTTTTAAAGAATAGGCTCATCTTATCACTGTGACCATCTTTCCCCATTGAATGGAATTAGAAAGCATTAGAAGTTGCTGAATTAATCCACTTATCTATAGTGTCATCTGGTTGCGCATCCAGTTCTCCTGAGATGGAAGCCTTCAGATCGAACTGTTTGCAGTTCCAGCAGCACGAAGTGCAGTCACTGCGTCTTGGGCTGGAAGCCGGTGGAACGTGTGTTTTGAAACAATTTGACTATAGATGATATTTGAGGTGGCGGTGCCAGAGGCACATTTTTGTTTTTTTCACTGAGATTAGCTGATTCTTGGACATGATGTTATAATAAAGAAAGTGGAAAGAAGATTACGGACAAATACACTACCTTTCCTGGAAAAAGTGACTTTCTAATCTGTATTAAAGTACCCACGTAAATAACATTACTAACTCCATTGAATGAAGTGTGTTAGCTAATCCTAGTGCAACTCATAAAGAGTCGTATTTCAGAGAATTTAAATTCTCTATTAAAATAATCAATTTGATATTTTCTCACCTGATAAGATATGAATTAGGCAAAAGAAGAGTGATTTGAGGAAAAACAGTGATTTAACCACTTAACATATGGTAGAAAATTTCTTTCTCATTCCCAGTTTGCTTTCTTTATTGAAATCTTGACCTATCATCATAATCATCACTATCATATCTATTTATCTGTTTACCTATCTCTATCATCTATTTATTATCAATCCTCATATGCACTTAAGACCGACCACATACTTTGTGGGAACCCGTGTAAAATGAAAGTATTGGGACTTTTGTTCAAAAATAACTAAGAATTTCAGGATGGAGACCACAGAGCCTTAAACCCTCTGCTGTGTATGGGGCCATGTGGGGCTGCCCAGGTTGAACACCTATGAAGCTGGCTCTGTATAAGCACGTGTATATTCCACGATCCTCAATTTTCCTGAAAAATGCCCTTAAGCTCAAAAGCCTGCACTTCATCTCTTTGGGTGGCATTTTATCTTACATGTGTGAATGAAAGGCTGAGTCTGTGAGCCATCCTGTGAGAGAAGAAGAAGTCAGAGGGACTTGCCACATGTAAGTCTCTCTTTGTTTCTGAATTACAGCAGACAACACACTTTTACATTCACAGATTCATATGGTCTTTTTATTTTGCCACAACACTATGCAAATATCTCATAATATGTGATAGTTAGTGCATTTCTTGGAATTATTCCGCAAAGGGACTTAGTATCAGCCAGTCCCAGCTTCTAATGAGTTGGTTTGTTTCCAAACTGCTGTATGTAACCTGGGAGAGACCTTCACGTTTTCCTTAAAAGGTGGGACATAGAGGAGAAACGACATGGAAAGTGATTAAGAAGACAACCCCATGAGCCACAGGCAGTCATGTCACTTCCCTTAGGTCCTGTTGGGGCACTTTGGAACACCCCTTCCCAGCCCCTGTGGATTTTTGCCTCCCAGGTCTTCCGTGCTTGGGCCAGCCGGCACCTGGATGGTCCCTTTTGAGTCTGGCTTCCCCTTGAGCGTCATTGTCAACATCTCTCCACTCTCTTCTCTGTGAGGTCCACTCAGCTGCGGTTGTAGGTTCTCATTTCTCACTCAGCTTTGTCCTTTCTTGTGGAGAAGGCTTCTTGAGCAAAAACGTGTTTGACTCTTCTCAATTAATTATCTTACTTGTTTATAAAGTTACGGTCTTAAAGGATTTTATTTAAGATTGTTGAGAAAACAAGCTGAAACAGGTAAACCTAATTGATAATTGTCGTTATTTATTATCTTGGACTCAGATGAGGCAGCATAATGAGGGTAATCTTTTCCAAAGTGCTGTCTGTATGAGGTGAACCAGCTCTGCCCTAAATCCTAGATTGAAGGTCATCAAGAAACCTTAGAGATTGCCAGGGATCTAACCTCCAGACTTCATATGTAAGGGGGCTGAGGCTCAGGGAGATTGCGTCTATCTTTATCACATATATGCAGGACAGAATTTCCCACAGACTCTAATCATCAAAATCTTAGCTTGGCACACAGAATAGATCTATCATGTCTTAGCCTGGCCTTCAAGGCTTTTTATCGTTTTCTCTCAACCTGACTTTCTAACATTCCTTAGCCACATTGCACTCACCATAGTTCTTGATCACAGAAAGCATGTTACCACATTTCTTTTTTAGTCAAACTATTATTTTCTCATGAAGACATTGCATTTTCTCTCTATAGCCTTCCATGTCTAGTCAACTCATTTCCCATTTCCCATACACATTTCTGTGAATCCCTGTGGATTGCTAAAGTGTCTTGTTATTATTTAAGGCTTTTGCTCATAATTTTTCCCTGAGCTTACTTTTCAAACATTGGCTGAGATTTCCGTAATGTGTTACCCATTAGACTGGACATTGGGGATACAAAGAGAAATAGGACACACTCTTTACCTTCAAGGAATACAAAGTGGAGAAGACTGACATCCGAAGAACCACGAAGCCAGCATAGCACACGGTTACTGATGTGTGCCTATGGGCACAGAGAAAGGGCAGCTCATCAAGGCTGAAGGTATCAATGAAGGCTTCCTTCACAAGGTAGGACCAATTTGAGTAGAGATTTCACAAGTCACTAGAAATTCTGCAGTTCAGAAAGTGTGCGTTAAAGTATCAGAAAATAGGGAAAAGAACCCCTGATTCTGCAACAGGTTTTGAAATTCATGAATTTCCAAGAGGTTATTCCAATACTTGTATTTCACATGTCTGTGACTTAGGAGGAATGAGTGTACTGTTTCTTCTGTGCATGATTACATCTCTTGCTTTTCACTCCAGAAAGAGACCCCAGAAGAGCCTTTGCTCCTCAGTTATCAACTGAGCAAAGTAATTTGAAAAAAAAGTGTATGTATTACCAAATAAAAACAGAAAATTTGGAGTGTGTTCCCCAGGGGAAAGTGACTGCATTTCATGGATGTTAACTAGCATGCCATCCTCATAAAGAAAAGCAACACAGAATCAGAATATATTAACAATATTGTGATTTTTACAGACTGACTATACCAACTTCTTTTCTTGTACAAGCCTGTGAGGCTAAGTGAAGAGAAATAATTTTTCATTTTCTTTTTTGAGACAGACACTGACTCTCTCACCCAGGTTAAGGGCAGTGGCACAAACACAGCTCACTGCAGCCTCAGCGTCCTAGTCTCAGGTATTCCTCCTGCCTCAGCCTCCCAAGTAGCTGGGACCACAGGTGCATACCACCACACTCAGCTAATTTTTTAATTTATTTTTTTGTGTTGTTGTAGAGACAGGGTGTTACTTTGTTGTCTAGGCTAATCTCGAACTCCTGGCCTCAAGGTGTCCTCCTGTCTTGGCCTCCCAAAGTGTTGGGATTACAGTTATGAGCCACTGTGCCTGGCCAACAAATGATTTTTTCACAAGCCACAGAGCCCAGAGTAAAAACCAATCTGTTGTCCTGCCATCAAAGTTGCTGGTTTATTCTTTTTCCTGGTATGATGCTCTCAAGGTGAGATTCAAGAGCATTGTCATGTAGTGGTGAAAAGCATTACTAGAGCCAAGTAATGACAGATGTGCCCATAACTTATGGAAAGCCAGAAGCAGCATGTATAGGCTTTAGTTACCAGGAGCTCTATTCAAGGAAAGAAATAATCGATGAAGGCTACTGGTCTAATAGGGTCTTTCCCTCCATTAAAGGTGGAAAAGGGATTATTGTGAAAATTATGATTAAAAAAACTATATGGGCAGTAATAGTGAACTCAGTATGGATAGGTTTGCCAAGCAACTGTATTAAAACTGCAGTGAATTTGGTCTATTGATTACATTCACATGGGATCAATGGGAGAGCTTCTTGCTCAGTATGGGTGCAAGTGAGGGATTCAGCAAACATTTGAAGGCAAATGAAAGCACTCGTGCTGTCAGGATGGCTAATTGGCTGGTATTTTTCAATCCTGGCAGGGGTGAGTTTTCTGAAACGAAGTCGAAACCTCGTAATAATTCAGTTGATAGCATTTTACAAGGCTCTGGAAGGCACCTTTGGGGATCGCTATTTTTTTCTTTTCTAAAATTCCTCAAAGGTTATCTTCTTATCAATAAAATACTCACACTTCATTTTTCAAAGGTCTCCAGTGCCTGTAGAAGGATTGAAATAATGTGATCCTGGAAAAAATATGCTTTGAAAACAATGGTGACATTTCTCAGCAAACAATTGACAATTTCCTACATTCGGTTTGCCTTTGATAATTAGTTAACAGCGTTCAACTTGGTTCACCTTTGAGGAAGTTGTCAAGATAATGCACCCCTATTGCCTTTTAATTATTTTAATCATTAAAACATTGCACAGATACGTGCTGTTCTCATTCTGTGGGAGTTGAAGCTTGTAAACTCAGAGAGGGAAACCAATTTGGAGCTAACAGAGGAAGAGCAGTAAAGTTGTTAGTTAATTGAACAAACCCTCATTGAGCACCCACCATGTGCCAGGCACTGTGCTTGAAGCTGGGGAGATGTAAAGAGGAATTAGCCATGGTTAGTGCCCTCCAGAGGCTTACAAACTCATATAACCAACTATAAACCATTTGATAAGTGATCTAATAGTGCTATAAACAAAGCATTTGAGAATGCAGAGAAAGGAGCAATCCATTCTGCCTGGCAGGGTTGGCAAAGCATGGCAGTTAATGTCTTTCCAATGGAAAATGGCCAAAAACCCAACCCAAATTGGTTTAATGAATAAGAGAATATTTCTGAAATAGGAAAACTAATACCAGGGGTAGGATTGGGTTCAGAAACTCGGTTGATTTTACCCGACTCTGCCTTTCTCATTCTCTTTCTTGGGTCTATTCTCTAAATGTTGGGTTGACTTCATCTTTGAATCATGTGTTGGGGCAAGATGGCAGCATCAGTTCCAACATGACACTTCTTCCAACTACACATACAGCAGCAATTATACCTGCATGCTTCACGAAGACCTGACAATTGCCTTTTTATAACTTGCTGGCTCTGAGCCAATTAAGGGGAATGCATTATTCTAATTGGGCCAATTAGAGTCCACCACAGCGGCTGGAGGTGAAGTTGACTCCATCCAAACCTCATGGGCGAAGAGCCTTGAAAAAGTGAATCCCCTCGCCCCACCCCCCCCAAAATTACAGTAGTAAAATAAGTTTGAATGAATGTGGGTGGGGAAGCAAAAATTAACATCTGTGCTAGATCTAGAAAAACATGAAGGGAGAAATTGAGTCCAGGTATGTGTATCAGTGTTCCAGGCAGAATGCATGCACCTGGGGCAGGCACAAAAGTGCTTGATATCAATATACCAATATGTGCAGTGCTTCCCATTCTCCATCTGTGAATTGGTAAACAGGCTCAAAGAGGCAGAATAATGATGACAATTTATGGATGCAGATACAAAAATGTAAAGACAAGGGTTTTCACAAGGGAGTAAACAAACATTCTATAGGGGGAAGGATTCAGTGAGGCATTAAAGATAACCAAAATGCCAGGCCATAGGATCAGTGATGACATTACTCTCATATCCCTAAATTACTTGCTTGTAAGACTTGGTCGTTAGAATGTACATTGTCTCTTAAGGGAAAGGTGTGTGTGATTAGGTGATTTGGATCTTTGAAGCATCTCCTAGTGAACATGTACCCGTGGGAGCTGGAAAGGAAGATAGAGAAGTAAAGAGTAAGTAAGATAGTCCTGAATCCCTCTACCTCCCCAAATACATAAATACATAGTTCTCAAAGCAGCCTAAAAGCCACATCCTGTCCATTTTCTTTTCCTTTGCCCATTCATCTGGTAATGAGCATGCTGATGAATTAGAAATAGTGGAATTTGTATATGATTAGAGTTACTGGATTGGAAATGCAGAATTGGGTCTTGCTCGCACAAACTGGGTTTCACTTCGGACTTCATAACCCAAAAATCACTGAGAAAGTTACAATTGCATAGCCAGTCTTCATGATTAGAATCCACTAAACAAATTGTCCTGTCTCATTTTAAAGTTTTAAGATCCATTCTTATTGGCCACAGCAATAGTATTATTTTATTCTTATTTGAAGACAAGCTGTGGTTTGGGAAATTCTGATATAAACCGTGGTTAATTGTAGCATAGTGTTGTGAAAAGAAAAAATAAATGCATAGAGAGCTAGAACTAAGCGTGAAGCGTGATTGCTGTTTTCCAGAAAAGGATAATTACTTTGCTTCCCTGAGCCTCGCTCTCCACACAGGTAAAGCAGGGATGGCTGCTGAGGGTGAGGCTTTCTTTGGCAGGAAGCATCCTTATAGGAGGTTGAAAACTCAGACTAGATGAGGCAACTGGTCCTTCACATGTGCCAGTCATCCTGCCAACAACATGATTTTTCTCTTTCCAAACCTTCATGCTTCAACTTTGCCTTGCTAATTGTCACTTATCCATGAGGACTAAACTTAGAAGTGTCACCCAGGATTTCTCTGACTCCTCCAGGTTGTGTTCCGTGTCTCTCCTCAGAGCACCCACAACTCCCTGCATCTCCTTCTCCTGGCATTTTCTACACTGGCATCTAATTCCTAAACCACTGCTAGTCCCTTTCTCTCCAGGCTCTGTGAGAGTGGGGCACATACCAACATTTGCACTGTTCTGTTCCCAGGGAGTACCATGGAGTCGCAGATATCATGGGTAATCACTTGTTGAATAAATGAGTAAATGAGGGAATGCAGGCATGGGGCATCTGAATGATGTGCTCAACGATTTAGACTCTAGCTTAACAGGATGGAGAGAAGCAGATCTGTGGTCAGATTGACAGGAACTTGACTGACACAGGCAAAATAGTTTAAATGGTCCAGGTTCCTTAAAGTCATCTAGGGGTTATCACACCTTCCCCATTTTGGCCAGTCAGCAGCTCTGTGACTTGAATGGCAGTTTGGGCATCGAGAAAAAAGCCCTAGACTTAGAAAATGCAGGCTTCAATTCCAGCTCTGCCATTCATACACTATTCAATATCAAGATGCTGCCTCTTGGAGCCTTTTCACTGATTTACAGATGGAGAAGAACAAAAATGACTTATAGATGCATAAAATGTTCATTTAACTTATTTAATAACTACATATTAATTACATAACATAATAAATACTTAAAAATCTATAACTAAATATATACAGGCCTGAAGAGCGGTTGTGGAAGCTAAAAAAAGGAAAATAAATAGAAAACTTTGTAAAATGGGAAATGTTCCTCAAATACATAGTGTTACTACAAAACCAAATGTGCACTATTGATGCAACGTGTGGGCACAGCTCAAAACTAGCTAGAGGGTTCAGGTCAGCCTCCACAAGCGCTACCCTCTGGGTCTCTCTCTTTTTTCTTCTGTTTATTCCTTCATCACCAGTAGAGTTTGGTTGGCAAAACACATCAGCCATGCATGGTTTTCTTTCCATCAGGTGGACAAAGTGACTTGTTTTGGGCAGTGGGGCCAAGATAATTAATTTTATAGTAGAAACACAGACACATCTTATCACGCCTTTGTTCCTTCATTTGTAAACCTGTGTATAGCTTGAAGAAAATTCATCCAGTTATCTTCTGATTGTCACTCTTCAACCACTAAAATACTATTTTGGTAAAGTAATCTGTTGTCCAGACACCTGACAGTTTCATTTTACAAGTCCTTTTAAGATTTTGGTTTAGAAGCAGAAGAAATAGAAACACATTCTTCCTCCCTACGTTTGCCCTGCACAATCTTAAACCCCTACAGATTTGAGATTGGTTTGACATTTCGATTTTAGCATTCATGCTGATTTTAAATGTAGCCAAAAGCACTCTTTTTGCTTTTAGTAAATGAATTTTCAATTTACCAACAAGAAAATCGCAGTATTGGATTGTGCTAAACCTTCCTCGACTTTGCGTTTGTTATATAATTAATATTAATGGAATATGCATTGATTTTGTTCTTCAGACTAATGGAGTAATTTTAAAAGAAAAACTTGTTTCAGTAATTAAGCAGATTAAAATAGATAATATATGTTTCTTGCTTAATCAGTCCAATAATTGAGTTCCGCTGGTTTAAATTCTCATCTACTTCATATTTAATCAAAGTTAAATGATATGTTCATCCTAAAACTAAATAATGCATGGACAGTATATTTAACCTAAAGAATCACATTACAAAAATTACCATTAGCATAGATGCTTCATTCTTACTTAAAGTTCATCAAGAATAAGTTTTCTTTTAAGGTGTTCTAAGATTGTTCCTGAAATCCCACTAATGAGAACAGCAGTTTTACATGCCTAAGATGATAGAAGCATATCATTTGGCAAGCCTAAAGTACCGTGGGCCTTAACATGTAAACAAAGCACCCACACAAGCATAAACAATGACACAATCACAGGCACGTACGAGCAACCGTAAAGCAGAGCTCATTATGGTGCCAGATATCAAACTAACAGCACAGCTGGGACAGCAGCCTGATGCATGCAACTTTTGCTTTTTAGAATCGAAAAGACTGGTCCTGCGTGGGTGGCTCACACCTGTAATCCCAGCACTTTGGGAGGCCAAGGTGGGTGGATCACCTGACATCAGGAGTTCAAGACCAGCCTGGCCAACACCGCAAAATCCTGTCTCTACTAAAAATACAAAATTAGCCGGATGCCTGTAGCTGGGCACCTGTAATCCCAGCTACTCAGGAGGCTGAGGCAGGAGAATCACTTGAACCTGGGAGGTGGAGGTTGCAGTGAGCTTAGATTGTGTCACTGCACTCCAATCTGGATGACAGAATGAGACTCTGTGACAGTAACAACAAAAAACGTCTAAAAGACTACCAGAACTCATAGACGAGGGGAATAGGAGAGATTCCATGAGCTCCCACGCACAGAGGGAGCTGTGAACACCTTGGTGGTGTAATGGCAGCCAGAGCAGAAAGCCTGCCTCTGATTCTGACGGTGCGTCACTGGGCAGATCAGTTAACTCGCTGCATCTTACTTTTCTCTCCCTTTAAATGAGGCCATCTGAAGCTAGAGATGTTCCTTACCCTAAAATTCCAGATGAAAAGTAGTGACTTGCCCTAACTGCCCATGAACAAAATATTTGTAAATGGTTTCATGGAAATTATAAAGTTGTAAGCAGGGCAAAGATTTTGAAATGGCATTTGTCCCAATTCCCTCTTCTTTTGAAAATATGACATTTACTACAATCACAGAAAATAATGCAATAGATTACCAAGTGATAAAATCATTAACTGTTTACCATTACATTCAGATATTAATCATGATTTTACTTTTAAATGGTGGTATTACTGAGCTCAAATGACCTTCATAAAAAGAAATTTCATTTCTTTCATAATTACTAACAGACAATATTTATTAAGGGCAACATGCCAGGCACTGAAGTGCTTAGCCTGTGTTGTTTTACTTAATTTATTTAATTCTAACAATACCTTAGTGTCATGGATACTGTTATCATTCTAACTTTGCAAAAGAAAAAATGGAAGAGTAAATTTTGGCAAGTGACTTAGGGAAAGCTTTTCTCAGAGGTGATGTGTCAGCTAAATATTGAAGTGGGAAAGGATGTAGTGAAAGACAAACAGCTGAATCAAAGGCAGGTGGACGTAAGAAAAATAAGATGTCACTGCCAGTAACTGTATGGAGTTCAAAATAGATAAAGCTGACACAGTACAAGGGGCAGAGGTAAGAGAGGGTGACTTACCATTAATGATAGACTGGAAAAGGAAATGAAATGTGGTCAAGGTCAGGGGCTGTGTGGAGAGGCTGTCTGGGGTTAGGTGCTGGCTGTGCTGCCTGCCTGTGAAACTTGAAGCAAGTTACTGAAGCCCCCTCTGGGCCTCAGTTTCCTCATCTGTACAGTGGAATAATATGGTACCTAACTCACTGGGCTCTGTGAAGATTACATAAGTAAATATATGTGTATCATTCTTGGAAACAGTGGTAGACATTGGGTAAGTGTTTTGTCATTGTTTTTCTTTGTTCTCTTTGCTTCTGTACTTGGATTTATGCTTTGGATATTCTGGAGGTTAATTGTGAAAGCAGAAGCCATATGCTCTATTTCTCTGAAGAAGACTGCTTCACCCAGAAAGGACATTTGACAAAACCAGAGAGGGGCTGATTTCTCAGATATGTGAGTTTCTTCCTAAAAACGTGTTTCTCAGGGAGCAAGTTGTGCGCTCCTCACCATGACATTCCCCCACTTTACCACCGTGGTCAGCACATAACAGGTTGTCTGTAAACACTGATGGAGGGAAAGTTGTTTTCTTCTGTAAGAGTCTAGTAGGCCCTGGGACCCACTCTATGTACCAAAAACATGAAGAAAGAATTCCGCCATTTAAGTAGCACAATCCACCTCTTCATTTTATCTTAAGACATGCGTAACATTGCTGTTTCTTTGTTCATTATTTTTTAGTTAAAACAAAACTCCACTTTGCTTCCAGATTTTTTTTTAGTAGAAACAAAATATAATTTCTTTTTATTTTATTGTCAATATTATGTATTAAAACTTAGCAACTTTTGTATTTCTCTTTGGGAAAAAAACATACCTTTAACAGATCTTGATTTCCTAAGAGTGATCAGTGTTGCTGTTCTCTCTAAGCTACAGTAACAATGGCAAATTGGAAGGGAAAAATAAACTTCATCTATACCTTAGGGCCCATTGCAAAGCTACAATAATTTCTACAGCTCCTTACATCAGTTAGATTTAAAAAGATGTTTTAGGGTGTTTTAATTTGAACATAAAAAGATTATGAAAATGTTAAATTCAATAAATAACAGTCATCAGAATATACCCTTACATATATTATACATATAAATTTTATATATGTGTGTGTGTTTCTCATGCACTGAGAAGTACACCTAATCACTGCATGGTTCAGATCCAGATGTGAAGATCTCCTGCCATCAGCTGCAAATGCTTCAGGATGGAGCTCATCTGTTACTGATGTCGAGACACAGATGGAAACTAAGTATGACTTTCTTCTTTCAATTAGATTCTAATAGCAATTTTCAAAATGAAAAGCAGATCTCACCATGTTTAGCCAAATGGTTAAGAGCACGAGTGGGCAGTAAAATGTTAGAGCCGCCCACAGGTGGTGCGTTTCCACATGAACTGACACAGCCTGTAAGGAACGCACCAAGATCAAGTCTACACAGTGCAAGGCCTGGACAGGACATCCCAGTGCTGTTCTAAGTCAGGGAACGGGGCTCACAGGCCCGTGTCATTCAGACCATGCTGCATTCAGAACAGCAACAGTGATGTGAGGTTTTCAAGTGGAGGCGTGTTCCCACTTCACTAAATGGACCACTCTGTCTCACAACACCTGACTGCCTCACACATTTACATGTGACTGCCTTGCCCCTCAGTGCATTTTAATTTGTGATGCACTATATGGATCACAGAAAGTTTGGTGTATGTGTTAGAGTTATTCAGAGAAACAGAATTAATAGGGTGTGTATGTGTGTGAAAGAGAGTGTGTGTGTGTGTTTGTGTAAGAGAGAGAGAGAGGGGAGGGGAGGAAAGAGAATTAGAGGAAAGAGGCTGAAGAATTCGGACCCAGAAGAGCCAGTGGTGTAAGTTCCAATCTGAGTTCGAGTTCAGGGGCAGAAGAAGGCTGATGTTCCCGCTCTAAGGCAAGAAGGCAGGGAGAGGAAGTTCTCGCTTGCTCAGCCATTTCTCCTGCTGAGGCCTTGGATGAGGCTTGCTCCACTGGGGAGAATAATCTGCTTTATTCGGTGCACTTAACCAAATGCTCATCTCAACTGAAAATACCCTTACGGATACATCCAGGATTGGGTTTAACCAGATTTCAGGGCACCCAGTGGCCCCGCCAAGTTAACCCATGAAATGAACTATCATAGCATAAACAAACAGAAATTCAGGGAAAATCAGCCTCTAAGCCCACAAGGCCCTGAGAGACGTGAGTTCAGAGAAGCAGCGTGTGCTGGCCCATGCTGTACCCAGCGCATGGAGCAGAAGCCTGGAGGACTAGGAGGTGTGTAGTAAATATTTGGCAGGATAAACAGAATTCCAGTTCTGTAAATTACAGACCTTGAGCAACACACTGAAACTCAGCCTCCAAAGCCCACTTCACAGGTTACTATGAGAAGTAAATACATTAACCCACTCAAACCTGTGATTCTGACACAAATAAAAGCTGCAATCATCATCATGATCATCACTATCATGCATATTTTTCTTATCATCCTATGCCATTTTGTGAAAATCAATTTTAGTAATCTTTCTTCTGATGATGTGAGATATGATTTTAAAATTACCAAAGACATTATAGAGGTATTTATGAGGTGGTGGGTTTTATGAGGCTTCAGCTAGAAGAGAGGTTTTTATTTTTCCTATTTTTAAAATTCTACTAAGAATATTATAACATAGTATCTGAGATTAGTTTGTTCATTCTCTTTCCTTAATGGATGTTGTTTTTCAAAAGTGTTAGAAACATTTTTAGACTATGGAGTACAATCTCTTAAGCATTTTATGTTACAGATGAAATACATGTTTCTATGACTGCCTCATACTACAATATTGACCCTAACTACTCGTGTGGTAAAAAGCCCAGCTCGGTGTGGTCAGTTCCCTGTTAGGAACAGAGGACCGACCAGGACATAAGAATGTCTGGATTCGAGACACTTTGATTGTTACCTCACTCTTTGACTTTCGACGTCATCTCACTCTTTTAGGCTTCAGGATTGTTACTTATAAGTAAACAGCTATATTAACCTTTTAGTTTAACTCTAAAAAGCAATGACTGAATACAAATTTGACATATTTATAAAGGAAAAACATGTAAAAATGTGATAAAAGTCATGATGTGAAATAAAGACACCACGTAGCATTTGGGAGACATACTGAGAGGATGGCAGACCACGAAATACACAAAGCAGCTGACTGTCTTCCCTCAGGATCCGGGAAGTCTGTGTGTCCTCTCGAATCTTGGCAGGCATGTGGTTTCTAAACTAGTGGAATATGGCAGAGGTGACACTTACTGGTTTGGGGAACCAGGTCTTAGTCGACTGGCAGCTTCCGCTTCCTGTCTTAAAACACAGCTGCCATGCTGTGAGCAAGGTAGAGGAGAGACCCATGTGAAGAAGAAATGAGGCCAGCCATGAAAGCCCCAGCTGAGCTCCCAGGAGCAGCCAGCTTCATGGGCGAGCACCTTAGGGGTAGATCCCCAGGCCCAGAGCCAACACAGCTGACCCAGCAAGAAACCGGCATGAGCTGTCCGTGCCTGCCCAAGCTGTAGTTCATAAAATCATACATGGTTGCTGTTGTTTTAAGTAACTGAATTTTGTGGTGGCTTGTTATGATAGATACAGGGAACGAAGAGTCAAGAAAAAAGGACTCTCATTTCAAATTCACCAATGATTGCTTGTGGGATCTTGGAAAATTATATAGTGGGCTCAACTTGCTGCTCAATTTTGCAAAGAGTCACTGACTCCTTTGGCCCTCACATCACCCGAATAAATAACTGCCATCCATTTTCCTTTCAAATACAAACCTGCAGCTCAGCAATGCTCCTGCCTAAAATATTTTCCTCTTCTCCATGGATATATACGAAGTACAGACATAAATAAAGAAACCCAGGAACAGATTTCTTATCCAGGAAACCCAGAGCTCTACATAGCAATAAACATCTTACTTCCTGCTTCAAATGCCCTCTGGGAAACTTGTGGAGATGGTACATGTGTGTGTTCAACTCAATTGTTCTTAAACTCATTCTGCTGTGCTCTAGTGACAGATTGGCATCCAGTATCACCTTCCTGTGGGAGCCTCCACTTTCCTGCAGAGTTACATATGTGTAAAGTCTGGCTGAGTACACCCACGGTCTCTGAGCCATCTGGGGAAACCTGAAGCCCTTTCCCCAAGGTCTGGTCCCATCTCAGCAGTCGCCCAGCTTGTCCTCAGGGACTGGGTTCTGATAATGCAGCAGGACAGCTGTACTGGTGACTTCCATGGCGCAGGCGATGAGAGGCTTAGGGTGAGGGATGACTCCTTTGACGTCTTCAGGAAGAGGAGGGTGCCAATGTCCACTTTTATGGTGGCATCCAAGGACAGGCAAAGAGGGAAAGGATTAGAATTTCTTCTCTTTTGTTGCCCTAGATAACCAATTTTACAAATTTACAATAAAGTTGAGCCATGTTCAGATTTTTATCACAGGGAGTGTTTCTCTGGATATTAACATTGAAAGCATGCATGTGGGACATCTGCAAATCTGCACAATTGGAACCATGTCCCTACAGCCTCCACAAGACACATACACCAGTGTTATTGGAATTATTTCCAACACTGATGATTTAGAGATTTGACTCTGAAGAAAATTATCCCTTTAATTCTGCAAAAATAAAATCCATGCTCATAGTATTTCAGCAGCACTGTGTCATCAAGAGCTTTTCTCATCATAGAAGTGAATGAACTGCACCATCAGGTGAGGACCTGCTCTTTTTGCCTCACCAGAAGGATCACCAAGCTCTCCAACTATTCAGTCATGTCCTCTAATGCACTGGTGTTCATTGAAAATTAGTTTCTGGCCAGTCTAGCTATGCGAACAGGAAACCTCACCAAACGGACGGACTGAGCCCCTGGCTAGCCGGGGATCTCCACGTACTCAGCAGCCCACTGATGGCTGCCTGGGTGGCTCTCTCCTTTCTAATTCACTCTGCACCTAGCACAAGATTAATCTTGCTGCAGTGGCACTACTCCTGTCGCTTGCCCACTTCGTATGTCTCCCTTTGTCCCTGCTGTTCCCAGAACACAGGCCGGCATACTGGCCCTTTAAAGCTTGCTCCGTCTCTCTCTGCAGCATAGTCTCCCAGCTTGCTCCAGCCTATCCGTGGCTGTTTCTTACATGTGTTTCTTTACTTTCCCATCCCTTCACTTCACTTTTACTGTGCTCTCTGCCTGGACTCCCTTTCTCTCTAACCACTTTGTTCCTAATTTTTAAGCTGAGCTCAAATGCCACTTTTTTCGTAATGCCATCCCTAATCCTCTGCAGGTAAGAACAGTCTGCAGCTCTTCTGAATGCACCAGAAACTTGATCTGAAACTTTTACTACACAAGGAACTGCGGCAAGTTTTTAGAGCCACATCTCATAGCTGCCTGTAGACTGCAAGTGTCTCATGAGCAGGATCATACACAAAGCAAATAATGCAGTGTATTTTAAATGAATGTGTTGAAGGCCAGAATAAAGCAATGTCTATTCTCATCCATCCTACTTGTACAAGTTGGAGGGCAGGGCTTGGTATAGTAAAAATTCTACAAACAGCCATTGGACCAACTGAGATTTTAATATCATATAAACTTCATAAAACCCTTTAAGGAAAAATTCCTGGGGGTGAAATTGCTTGGTCCTATGGCAAAATGGGTTAAATTGTGATCCTCTAAAAATGTTAAAATTCTCACCCTCAGTACCTGTCAATGTGACTGTCTTTGGAAATATGTTTTTTTTTTTCAGATAATTAAGTTAAAGTGAGATAAATAGGGTGGGCCATAGCCCAGTATCACCACTGTCATCATAAAAATAGGACATTTGGACATAGAGACAGACAAACACCATGTGAAGATGAAAGCAAAGCTTGGTGAGGTGCATGTCGAAGCCAGGGGATGACAAAGAAGCCAGTGAACCACCAGAAGCCAGAAAAGGGCCTGGGGCACATTCTTCTTCATAGCTCTTTGAAGGAACCAATGCTGTTGGCACCTTGATCTCAGCTTTCTATCCTAGAACTGTGGGATCATGAATGCATGTTGTTCGAGCCAGCCCCTGTGTAGTACTTTGTGGCACTTTGTTCTGGCAGCCCCAGGAAGCCCATACACAGGGCATGTATGACAGATTTTGACTTCATAAGGAACTGCCAAGCGGGTTCCTGAAGAAGCTGTTTCACCATGTTACCACCAGCACTGTCTGCCAGTGTCACCGGCCTTTCCTCCTTGTCAGCACTTGATATCGTCACTCATTTTAAACTGTGTCCCTTCCGACAGCCATGTCATGGGAGCTCCTGGTGTTTTTAATTTTTATTTCCCCAGTTAGCATGGATTGTGAGCATCTTCCCATGTGCTTATTTGCCCTCTTTATATCTGCTTGGGTGGAGCATCTGTTGACATATTTTCTCCACTTTACTATGTGGTTGTTTATCTTTTTTCTGAGTTGTAAGATAAATTCTGGAAACAAGTCCTTTCCCAAGTGTGTGCTTTGCAAATGTTTACTCTCAGGCTGTGGCTTGCTTGTCTTTTCACTTAATTATCAATCTCTTGTGAACAAAGAAAAAGTCTTTAATGTTGATAATTAAAGTTGATAGGCTTTTCTTTTATTATCCAGTCTCTTCATATAATCTTAAATAAATATTTGCCCAATCCAAGGTCACAAATATTTCTTATATTTTCTCCTGAAATTTTTATGGTTTTACTCTTTACGTTTGATATGATATTCTGGTTTCAGATTTCTATTTTTTAATAAGAAGAAATTAGCTACTCTGTTTATCTTTACTTCTCTATATATAGTCCTGTAATCTGGATACTTTTAAAATCTTCTGCCTGTCACTGATTTAAAGCAACTTGATTATGATGTGGTTTTCTACATTTGTGAGTGTGTGCTTGAGATTTGCTGAGCTTCTTGGATTTGTGAATTTGGAGTTCTCAACAAAATGTGGAAAAATTTCATCTATTTTTATTCAAATGCTTGTCTCTGCTTCCCCACCTTATCTTTCATTACTTCAATTACATGTATGTTAGACCATTTTATGTTTCCCCAAAATTCTCTTAACATTGTTCATTTTTTTCAGTCACTTCTTTATGCTTTATTTTGACTAGTTTCTGTTACTATGTCTTCAAGTTACTATTTTTTTTTCTTCTGCAGTATCTAATCTGCTATTAATTTCACCTAATGCATTTTTTTTTTTTAGTTTCAGGAAATAGAGTTTTCATCTCAAAAAGTTCATTGTGAATCATGTTTATGTCTTCCTTGTCTCTTAATATGCTAAATATTTCCTCTATCATTCTGAAGTTCTTCACCCAGCTCGGTACTTCTAGTCTCAAACCCAGGCTGATCTCATTTTACTGACACTGCCACACAAGTCAAAGGTACAATATTTGTAAGCAAATCTACTTCCTGGATGGTCCGTTTCTATCAACCCAGAAGGGATTACTTGGTCATTTCATCAACTGAATGTATAGCCTAGTATGGGAGCTTTTATCAAGGCTTTGGGAAGCAATATTTGTTAGTAAGCTTGCTTGGTAAAATTTGGCAAAACACTCTCAACATACAAAATTTCATTCACCCAAACTTATTTTCTAGTCTGAAAATAAACTCCCAGATCTTTACAAAATACCACAAATTGTCTAAGTCCTTCCTTATGTATTCCCTATGCAACCGTTAAGAGAGTGACATTGTATCCATATTACAGCAAAGCTCCGGTGAGACTACTAACTCTGCCAATCCCGTGTCTGGTGAATGAAAAGGTTAACATGTTGGTTCTCCAACTCCTGTGAACACTGCTTCCTTTTTCCAGTCCATAACAACAGCCAGCATCCATCAGAATTGCCTCTAAGGCTTTTCAGAAACTTCCTAGCCAGACCCTATCCCCAGTTCCTTCCATCAACGTCAAGAGATGGGCATGTCTTCTTTTCAAAAATTCTTAGCAGAGCTGCTATTCCACACAGATTTTTACATTGCAAAGCTGATCTTTCTATGACGGCAGCTCCATTCAGTTTAGTGTAATGCTCAATAATAAGCAATGTTATTGCAAAGCCACAGTTAGAAGAATAGCATTTTTTTCTCCTATTCTCTGTTTTGTTGGTCTGTTCTCTATTGATTAATCTGGATAATTTATGCCAACCCTCTAGGGCAGAGGATGCTGTCTTTATGTATGGAACACAGTCAAAACTCAGCAAGAGCCCAACACATATTCATTAGTAATGTGAGTACCAGTGCCATATGCAATAGCATGCTGTTGGAGAATTCTGGATTTTATATCAACTCAAAGAATTTTGCAAGATATCAGACTTAGCCGTTCATGAGGTAGCTGTCTTTTACTGTGGAGCATGTATGTAAGAAGAAATGCTACCTGAATTCCTAGCCACATGGCAAAGAAGAAATTCAAAGCACACCTTACTGACTCATGGATATTAGGTACAGAAGATAAAGTTGAGGACAGCTTAAAATACATGCAGCTTTATTAATTTTTAAAAACATGTAAAACAAAACAAAATATCAATGACAAAATCCTCAGTGGTTATAAATCCGCATGTCTAAGGGTCCAGAGGGAACTTGCTTAAATGCATACATCAGAGTGATTTGTAATAGGCATTTACATTGCTTGCATGCAAATAAATGCTAACCACAGTGCTTAAAATGTGTTAAATAGCTTAAAAAGTTCCCCTGAAATTATGCTTACTCTCTCTTTAAAGAAGAATTTCAAGCTAGTCTCTACAAGCGACATTATACATTCCAAGTTAGTGAAGTCCAAATCATTGAGGTTTATTTCTACAGCAAAATCTTTTTATAAACATTTACATTTACAGAGGTCCTGAGCCCGTGGAGGGGCTGACATTCCATTGAACATAATGATGTGAAATATGCATCTTCCAGCGAGTATTTATTTTAGGGGCAAGTAATTGCCTTTGCATATGAGATTCACAATGTTTTGAAATGTATATTATCCATAAAGTAAACACTACTCTGTCTACTGACAATCCTATTGCAGAATGAAATTATACTCATCTATAAAAAGCTAACTTCAACTCTTAGGACATACGACCAATCTGAGTAATTTTCCAAACAAAGAGTATGATTTGGCAATCAAGCAATTTATTTGGTAATGTCTTAACAGTCCAACTGTAACATTCTGCAGCCAACATTTGTTTTGCTGGCAAGACCCTTCCAGCAGAAGCTTTTATTTTGAGAACTTCAGGGAGGTAAATATTTGATTTTAGAGAGTTTAGATGGTCCAAGGATTTTCAAATGTCTCCTCAGGTCAGCTAATATTTATTCTGGCCACTAAAAAAATAAAACACAGAGAAAAAAACTCTTGAGCTTTTCTTTTTTATAACAAATTTAAAATTAGCTTTAGAAGAGTATTTTGTAAATAGGTTCTGAAAGGTTTTAACACATTTAACATTTTACATTTATGTGTATGTGTGTTTATATAATATATAAATTAAATAAATTATATTATATTAAATTCATATATATATTAAATATATTGATTACATTAAATATATTGATTATATTAAATATATTAATAATTATATATTATCTCTCTACTATATATGTGCATATATATATACACATATACGTATAGAGAGAGAGAGAGGAGAGAGAGAGAACTTAAGAAACAGAGAACATCACATCTAAATTTCTAGGGCACACTCAGTCCTTCCCACAGCTGTGATTTTGTTCATGCTTCTTTGCTTTCCTCTTCTCATCTGCTATCTGGAATCCTTCCACCTGTTGGAAAATGACTCAGCACTTTTCTGCAAGACATCCTCACTCCTCCAGGGTGATGAGTGGTTTCCTCATCTGGAAACCCAGCCTTGTACTGTTCATCATTCCTGAGTCACGTGCTGCCTCAGGCTATCCCTTGCTGCAGCATGCTTTGTTTTCAAGCAATCGTGTGCAGCTTTGCCTTGTGTTCTCTGGTGGTAAGTTTAGCTGGTGCAGGAATCCTGTGTTTTACTGCCTGGGTTCCTTCCCATGACATTACCCAACATTGTGACTTGTACTGAACAGCATCTCAATGAATACATAGGCAGGCATCCCCTAAAGACAGAGATATACTAGGAGAAATGTGGTATTAGGCGATTCCGTCATTGTGTAAACATCGTGGAGTGTATTTACACACGTCTAGATGGTACAGCCTACAACACACCTAGGCCACATGCTATTGCTCCTAGGCTACAAACCTGAAGAAGATGTTACTGTACAGATTACTATAGTCAATTGTGACACAACAATAAGAGTGTGTGTCTAACCATAATAAATTTACAGTAAAAATATCGTATAAAAGATAGGAAATGGTACGCCCATATAGGGCACTCACCATGAATGGAGCTTGAGGGACTGGAGGTGGTTCTGGGTGAGTCAGAACACGAGTGGTGAGTGAATGGGAAGGCCTGGGACATTGCTGTGCACTGCTGAAGACTTTGTAAATACTCTACATTTAGGCTGCATTAAATTCATTTCCATTTTGTATTTTATTTTATTAATTATATATATGGGGGGGGAGGTTTCACTCTGTCACCCAGGCTGAGTGCAGTAGCGCCATCTCAGCTCACTGCAACCTCCACCTCAAGCAATCTTCCTGCCTCAATATCCTGAGTAGCTGGAACCACAGGTCTGCGCCACCACGCCCAGCTAATTTTTGCATTTTTTGTAGATACAGTGCTTTACCATGTTGTCAGGGCTGGTCTTGTACTCCCGGGCTAAAGCCATCATCACCCTACCTTGGCCTCATGAAGTACTGGGACTGTAAGTGTGAGCCACCATTCTCAGCCAAATGTATTTTAAAATACATTTTTAAAAATAATAAATTAACTTTAGCTTGCTTTAACCTAATGGTATAACCTTTTAATTTTAATTTTTTTTTCACTTTTAAATTTATTTCTTAAAAATTAATACACTCACATACATTAGCCTAGGCCTGCACAGGGTCAGGATCGTCAATGTCACTCTCCCACCTCATTTTGTCTCATGGAAGGTTTTAAGGGGCAGTAGCAGGCATAGAGCTGTTTTCTCCTCTGACAACGATGCTTCCTTCTGGATAGCTCCTGAAAGATCTGCCTGAGTCTATTTTACATTGAATTATTTTTAATAAGTAAGAGTATACTTTAAAATAACAAAAGCATAACACAGTAAATAATAGGCCAGTGCCACAGTCATTTGGCATCCTCATCAAGTATGATGTACTATGCATAGTTGTGCATGCTGGGGTTTTACAGGCCTGGCAGCACAGTGGGTTTGCTTACACCAGCATACCACACGCACGTAGGGAATGTTGGGCGCGTCGGGGTCATGAGGTGATGAGAATTTTTCAGCTTCATCATGATCGTACGAGACCACTGTCGTATATGGGGTCCATCATTGGGTGAAGCATCATTATACAGCACTTGATTGTATACCAATTATAAAGACATGCTGTGTAAGTCAACTTAACCATGTGGCCTGGTTAAATATTATATCTCATATCAACAGGTACATTTGGAAAGGGAGCTTCTTACACACGTTTCTCTTCAAAACTCTCAGGAAGAGTAAGCTAGCCTTTGCCCCCATCTCATTGTGTCTTCCTATTTTCCTTTCCATTCTCCATTAAAAGTCCAAGAACACACATGGCAGGCAGAAGTCCCTCAGAAGATGAGTGCAGGGCATGTCGGAGGGGCCAGGCCACCATAATCCACTTGTATTGTCAGGGAGGTAAGAGGGCCCAGGGCCTCACTCGTGATAAGTGTGTGGCACAAAGGCATTGAGGTGCAGTCCTTCAAAACGTACTCCGCTCAGCAGAGCCATCTCTCCCAGCCCCAGCCCAGGCTCTCGCCACCACAGCCAGTTGCCTTTTGCAGATGAAAGTTTCAGGGCAAGATCAAAAGTCAGCTATTCTATGTCGCTACCAACCTTAAAACAGTCCCCTGGAACCCAGTTCACACTCCCTCTCCGTGAAGTTTGCTTGTCGGGTTTATATGGCCTGTGACCAGCAGGATTTTCAACAAGCGGATTTTAAAACCGATTCTGCAAGCTATGCTAAGGATCCTATTGCTGGCCATTGTCATCTTTGTCCTTTGATAATGAACTGACTACCCTTCCAATGACTTGACCTTGACTCACTGTAAGACCAGAAAACCTGACCAAAAAATTGAAGACAAATTGGAAACATATTTCAACCCATGCTTCTTGCAGAGTTCTATTGGAAAACACATCTCAGCTCTCCCGGACTACTTTTTTTAACCCTGCTTTTCCATGTCTTAAAAAATATCAGCATTTTACAGGTAATAAAGAAAACTTATATAATCACTTACTTTAGAGTGTGGCTTAAACTGCTTTTATGGGAAACAACCACCTTTGCAATGTTAGCCTTTAAATTCCATCCCAAAGAGCTTTTCTTACCACACTCTCGGGTCTTTTCAGACACGGTTAAATCATGTATGTACCTGAAAGCTACTTGAAATTCCTGTAGGTACTAAGCTCAATTTCTTGTTTCTTTTGGAAGAGGCTGTCAAAAGCAGAGTTTCTTTATAACCCATGGCATGATGGCTACCACAGATCAAGTATCTTCCATGACAGCCTCTGAGTTAGTTCCCTCATCTCAATTAAATCTTCCTAACAGCATCCTTACAGATGAAGAAACTGGTTTGTGTGACTTCAATATGTTGCCTTAAGGCATTCATCCATTGAAGTTGCCTTCTTGGTCTAAACTTGAGCCTGCCCAATTCAAAAGTCTGGGTTCTTTCAGCCTAGATCTACCCCTTCTGAAGGTTTTTATATATAACATATTTTGGGTACTTGCATTCTTGTTATCATAGATGTATTTAAAAAAAAAATAGAACCTGCTTTTCTAAAGTGCAAGTACTTTTTTATAACAGCCACTTAATTGGACACAATACTCACAGACATGTCAGCTATTATGTAGCTAAAAACTGAAATAAAACTGCATGTTAAAAATGAATTTCACCAATTTTCTGCAATGAAGGTATATCATTTTTTAAAATCAGAGAAAGGAAAGCATTGTTTCAAAATATCATATTTGGATTCAGTCAATATGGGAACATTATCTATGACATTCTCGGTGCTGGGCTGATCATGGGTGTATATTGAATCTAGTTTACTTTAAGCTGCAACTCTGAGGTAGATGACATTTGCCTGCTTTTCTAAGTGAAGAGGCTGTGGCTGGAAACATTAAATAACTTGTTCAAACAAACAGGCACTAGGTGCTGGAGCTGGGACTTAAAGCAGCCCTTCTCTCTAAGTGCAGTCTCCTTCACTATATTCTTGACTCTCAGAGCTGCATACACACAGGGAAGGTCTGGTGAAGATGTGGATTTTGACTCACTTGACCTGAACAGAGACCTGAGGTTCTGCATGCCCTGGAGTTGTCAGGCAAGCTGCTGGTCCTTAGGTTGCAAGGTACTATGCACATTGCCGTATCAAAACTTTTCAGAAATCTAGTCATCTCTTATTTTTCCAATAGTACTTTCTAATTCTCTAGGATATTTTCTATAGTTTTAAGTAGCAGTTCAGTACCCATTTTATTGATTAGGCAACTAGGACTCCTTCTGCAAAAGTCAGTTTGCTAAGTTTCAACAAGTAAGAGGTAATAAAATATAGTCAATCAAATGCAACCCTTGAATTCCCTAGGCTCAAACTATTTGCTTCAAACTACCCTGGTCTGCCTGATAGAGTTACTAAGAGAAGTAATTGAGGTAATGCAGAGAAAGCATAGAGAAGTCTTAGAACTATTCCTAGCACATAGTAAGCAGTAAATACATGTCAGTATTGATTATTGATAGTATGATGAGCAAGAAAAAGTGGACTCAAGTGAATGAAATCACACTGTACAAGTTGCACAGAATGACAGAGCATAATGTATGAAAACAACTCAATATTTTATTGACAAATAACTCTACAGGAGTCAATGGTGCAATGTGGCTGCAGAGACACCAAAGTAACCTTTGGTTCCATTTAAAGAAGCACATCACTGTTGGCACAGGTCAAGAGGCAATTGAGGGGCTTCACTTCAGAAAATACCATCAGACTCACGCTTTTCACAGGAAAACAACCACTTTGGTGAAGGGATATAAATTCAATTATTCTGCTAACATTACCTGGGCATCAGACAGCATACACTCCCGACCCTGCACATGTTGCTAGGATACAAAAGCCAAGTAGGTGCAATCCTTAATTTAAGCATCTTGGAAATATCATTGAAGAACCTAAAATACTGAATTTAGAGAAGTCATCAGAGATGTGTAGGGACATCTGATTGATTGGTGCCTGCAAAAGTTGCAAAAGGAGCAAGTGATAGACATAGGAAAGTCATTATTTATGTCCTAAGGAGTTGATTTAGGGCCTGTCATGTAAGATGTCACTATTCCAATTAATTGAACTATGAAAAAAATAAGCACCTCTTGGAATAAATTTAGTGAATACAGAAGAGTCTAAAGAACACACTGTTAAAATCAGTGTGAAAAATTTTGATTTGTTTCATCAACAGTGTTGATACATGGATGTTTTTAAGGAAAAAAATTGTAATGGCTTAGAGTTTCCAAACATGAGTTGTCAATGTGTTTTAACATACTGAATTCTGAGTCTTCATATTAAAAAGTGGCAAAGTAGAAGACTGAGCACTATTCACAATAGCAAAGACTTGGAACCAACCCAAGTTCACATTAATGACAGATTGCATAAACAAAATGTGGCACATATACACCATGGAATACTATGCAGCCAGAAGAAAAGGATGCGTTCATGTCCTTTGCAGGGACATGGATGAAACTAGAAACTATCCTTCTCAGCAAACTAACACAGGAACAAAAAAGCAAACACTGCATGTTCTCACTCATAAGTGAGAGCTGAAGAAGGAGAACATATGGACACAGGGAGGGGAACATCACACAGGAGGGCCTGTCGAGGGTGGGAAAATAGGGGAGGGATAGCATTAGGAGAAATACCTAATGTAGATGATGGGTTGATGCGTGTAGCAAACCACCATGGCACATGTATACCTATATAACAAACCTGCACATTCTACACATGTATTCCACAGTTTAAAAGTATAATAATAAAAGAAAAGATGAGAAAAAAATGTGGCAAAGCTATTGGGTTGAGGGTTGGAAATAAACTAACATAACAGATCTCCCTTAGATCTTTGTTCCAAGGATCTTCATACACAGTTTCCATTAGAGCTAACAGCAAAAGGCAACTCTATGAATCTTAAAGATAAACAAACATGTCAATGAAAGTGTTCACAGGTATTTGAAAGGGAATGAGAGGTTTGAGAAAGTCTCTTGGAGCAGGTGGGTGTTAGAGACTCTGACCATGGGAAATACTAAAAAATAATGTAGAAGGAGTTTTATAGTAATTCTCAACAACTCATGCCCTAAACTTTGAAATCTGCTTGTAGGTAATGCCCTCCTTGTCATAATTGGATTCTGAATGAACACAGACATTAGAGTTATCTGAAATTGAGTTTTAAAGTAGAATAATTTGTGTTAGGGCTATCACAAATCGTTATTGAGGAAGGCATTAGTTAATGATGCTTCATTTTTGGATATTTTGCTATACTCTTTCTAGCTGTAACAGAAAAGAGAGGTTTACAGATATAGCTTTAAATATCTAACAATATTGTGAGCAAAATGTAACCCTGCTAGTTAAAATTGAGTCAAGTGCTTCATTGTAGGGACCTTTTGTGTTACTACTTGTATGTTTTGAATGAATATTTGTAGCTTACCCAAAGGCACATGTTAATTTAGAAAGGGTTGTTAAAGTTTGCATTCATGTTAATTAAAAAAGAACAAATAACTAGAAATAAATGTGATTACTACTGCATTTCACGTTCATTAGTATTAAATAGCTTTAATAAGAATGTGCACTTAAAAATCCCCCTTTCTAATGTTTGTGAAGTCAATAACTTGAATTGTATCAAAAGGCTTTTTAAGTAATACAAAGCTATTTAGTATTTATAAGAAGGTTTTCCTTTTCCTCTAGGACAAAATAAGTGACTACATTTAAGTCCACACAGAATACCTTTCACATGCTTGTATATGTAATTCCCTCAAATTTATATGCTCTCTTCCACCAAACACTAAATTTAATACTGTGCAATTTAGACAAATACAGACACTTAGATCTGACTCATTCTGATAGCTTTTGAGAATTGGATGTTCAAAAATAAATTATGGGTAAAACATATTTTCACTTCACATTGTAGAATTATGAAATAAAGGAAAAGGTTTTTGTTTGCTTGCTTTAGAAGGTACAGTTCTTTTAACATCATATAAATTATCTTGGGATTTGTTATAGATACCTTTTAGGAAAATGTGTTGCCTTTTAAAGAATTTTTAAACAGTGCACTTTGCCTGTTTCACACATGTGACTCCCTTTGGCTGTAGTTCACAGTATTCTGGTGATAATGAGAACCTTTATTACTTGCATTCTAAGTATAGAGCTTATTATATTGCTCGTATACTTTTGAAGATCCCTGAGCATGTGGATAACATTTGAAACTCACAGTTATAAAGACAGCTATTGCAATTTCACAGACCTGAACCATGCAACTCAGATTTCAACGCTGTTACGTTACTAAATGTGGCTGTTAATGACTTGAGTGGGGCCAACTCATCTTGTCCTTTTGTCTCTGGTTCTCCAGCTCTACTCGCCATCCCTGGGCATTCCCACTCTCACCTCTTTTCCTTGCGTCTGCCAATCCTTCAATCCCCTCCTCACACATTTCCTCTCACACATCTCAGTTCCAGAGTCATTATCCCCAAGAAAGCCAAGAAACCATCCTCCTTAATATGACCTCGTCTCCCAATGGACCATGTTTAGCATCTCCTCTGACATCATCTGCGTATTCAGTTACCTCATTGTACGACACACACTGGAATCACTGACTGGCCTTCCTTCCCTGCCTGGCGGACAGGTGCAAGTCTAATTCATAGCCCCAGTGTCTGCTAGCTATATGGCTTTTGGTTTTGTTGTAAAATAAGGAGAATTAGAAACTCTCTGGCCATGATTTCTCATCTGCAAAATTATCAGTTTCAGTAGTATCTTCCTGGGATGTTGTAAGGATGAGTTAGGTGGCATTTGCTGGGTTCTCTTATGGAGTTCTTGTTCAAAAGTCTCAATGTCTTCTCAAACTCTCTCATGTGAATTGAAAACATTTCTTCTGCCATGCTGTTCGTAAGACACAATTTTTTAAACACTGAGATAAATAGAGCATTCTTAATAGAATATGGAATCTCGACTTACACATGGGATACTTTTTCTTCTGAAAACTTTCATAGGTATAGATAGATAAAGACATTTTCATTCGTTTAGTTACAGAATCTCTACTAGTTCCCAGGAAAGGAGTGACGTGTTCTATTGGGCATACACGGATGCTTGTAAGAGAGAAAATTGGAGAGCCCAGTGCAAGCCTTTCTCATCAAACTCTTGCCTTTTTTCTTCCCTGAAATTGTTCACGTATGGCACAGCATGGTCACTCACGGTGTCCCTTCCCTATGCTTGTTTGCTGTTCAATTTGTTCAAAGAGGTTTGGTGAACAATATTTAGTGACAAGATGGCAGCGTACAATTTTGAGTATTCACATAATGTACTTTTGGAATTAGTCTCTAGTCTTTCTGCTAAATAAGCTGTTCTTTGTAAAGGACATATATGTAAAGAAATAAGTTAATAATGCATGTATGTATGTACACATGTGTGTAAGTCTGTGTATAAAGCCTTAAAATAACTTCTGTAAGAAAAACTGGATCTTCTGCTATGCCATCATGGCAAATTTTGCTAAAAATATTAAAACTATCTTTTCTTTTTTTTAATTTTCGGGTGATTCCTGTTCTTAGAAAGAAAAGGATCGCATTGCCTCTCAATGGCTCTAGGCAGAAAGTAAGCCAATTGTGAAGATGTTTGAAGATCCAGAAACTACAAGACAAATGAAGGCAATCACAAGTACCAGGTGCTGCAGCCTAACTGGCAACGTATTTCCACGTTTACAGGCGAGCATGATGTCATTCCAAACATGGCTGCTATGTGGGAGTGGATGAATGGTTCTAAATCCATTCTAAGATGATATGGCCCCTGAACTTTATCGTTTATTTGTTCTTTGCTGGAATAGCTATATTTTTAAAAGTCAACTTTATTGAGAAGTAATTCATATGCGATAAAATGCATACACATTTTGAGTGTACAGTTTGGTAAATTTTGACAAATGTGTACATTTGCAATAATCGCCTCTTTGAATATGACATAAAACATTTTCATCACCCCCCAAAATTCCCTCTTGACCCTCCTCTGCCCCATAAAACCAATGATTTCATTTCTATCTTAATATTACTGTTAAGGATATATGGATTTTGCCTATTGTAGAACTTCACATTAATGGAATCATAACAATACACTCCTTGGGGTCTGAATTCTTTGGGTCATTATCATGTTTTAGAGATTCATTGGTTTGCAACATCAATCATTTGTTCCTCTTTATATTGCCAAGTTTTATGACTATGCCACAGTCTGTTTATCTACTCACCTGTTGGTATATGAGGTTACTTAAGATTTTATTTATAATGCATAAAACTAGTATGATCATCTATGTATTAGTCTGTTTGTGAACATATGCTTTTATTTACCTGGGATGAATATTTAGTAGTGGAATTATTGGGTTATATTGTAAGTGTAGCAGTTAGATTCCTCAAGGCTGTTCCCAAGATCCCCTGACTCCTGGTTTACACACCCTGTATAACCCTTTTCTTTTGATTATGGGTAGAACTTCTCAATGATGAATGTTATTCCTATGATTAGTTAACGAAGATGCAGAGATTTACAGCTGTAATTAGCCTTCCTAATTTGTTGACTTTAAGTTAATGAATAGGGAGATTGTTCTTGGTGAACCTAACCAAATAGGCTGGGCTTTTTAAAAGAGCCTCTAAAGGTGAGAGATTCCCCTGCTGGCCTTGAAGAAGCAAGCTGCAAGGAAATGAATTTCTCACAACAACCACATGAGCTTAGAAGAGCACCCGGAGGCTGAGATGAGGTCTCAGCCCCAGTCTACACCTTGATTGAAGCCCGTGAGCAGAGGACCCAGCTAAGCATTGCCTGGACTCCTAATCCAGGGAAACCATGAGGTAATAAATGTGAGTGATTTTAAGCTGCTATGTTTGCAGTAATTTGTTACATAGGAATTAGTAAAAACGAATTTTATAAGTGTATGCTTAACTTTACGAAACACTGCCAATTGTTGTTTTCAAATGTGGCTTACCATTTTACATTCCCAAGTTCAACATATCGGAGTTCTAGTTGCTCCATATGCCTGACAACACTTGACAGGTATGTCCTTTCCATTTCTCCATGCAAGTGAGTACATTCTAGCATCTCATTGTGGTTTTCAGCTGCATTTTCCTAAAAAAAAAAAAAAAGACATAAAATAGGGTTTTTTAGACTTCTGGGACATTGGTATGTCTTTGATGAAATGTCTGTTTAAGTCTTATGCCCATTTTTGTTGACCTTCTTTCTTAAAATTGGTTTCTACAAATGTGTTATGTAATCTTAATATTAACCCTTTTGTAATTATTCAGATTGAGAGTGCTTTCTTCCAGTCAATGACTTCTCTTTTTATATTTTCAACTTTGCCTTTTGAAAAGCAGACTTTATCAAATAAAATAAATTTATTTATTTTTAATTTGTGTGGTTTTTCTGTTCTGTCTAAGAAGTCTTTGCCTGCTTTAAAATTGCAGAATGTTTTCTGCTAGAATTTTTAGACTTTTGGTTTCTCCATTTAGGCCTAGGATCCAAGTAAGTCTTTAAATCAGTGTAAGTCTTCCAACTTTTCCAACTCTTCAAGATATTTTTGATATTCTACATACTTTTCATTTCCATATACATTCTAAAAACAGCTTACCAATTACTCTGAAAAGTCTGCTGAAATTTTTATTGGAAACATAATGAATCTATGAATCAATTTGGAGAAATGGATATCTTAGTATTTCATAATTTATTTTATGAACATTGTCTGTCTCTTTACTTATTTGGACCTTTTCTGTCTTTTCTCAGTAATGTTTTCTAGTCGCTTTTACAGAGAGGTCTTGCATATCAATCATAAAATTTATTTCTAAGTATTAGTGAGGCTCTTTCAGATGACATTTTATAAAAGTATTTTTCCCTGTTTATGTTTTACATATGAATTATTATCTTACAGCCTTGCCAAATTCATTTATTCATCCTACCAATTTTTAAAAAAATATTCCTAGGCGTGCTCTTCATAGATAACCATGCCCTTTGTGAAAAGCAACAGTTTTACTTTTTCCTTCCCAGTAATTGTCCTGTTATTTATTTTTCTTGCATTATCACACTATCTATGACCTCTCACAATATTGAATAGAAGTAGTGAGAGCTGAAACCCATGTTTTACTCCCAGTCTCAGGAAGAAAGCATCCAGTCTTTTACCATTAACTGTAATATTAACTATAGGTTTTATAAATACTTTTTGTGGCTTGATGAAGTTTTATTCTCTTCTTTGCTGAGAAAGAAATTCATTTATTAAAAAATAAATGAATAAATAGACTCAAATTTTAATGCTGAATTTTAATACATGATATGGTGTGGCTGTATTCCCACCAAAATTTCACATTGAATTGCAGGTCCCATAATGTTGTGGGAGGGCCCAGTGTGAGGTACTTGAATCATGAGGTTGGGTCTTTCCCATGCTGTTCTGGAGAAAAAGTCTCACGAAATCTGATGGTTTTATAAAATGCAGTCTGCACACACTGTCTTTGACTGCCACCAAGTAAGATATGACTGCTTCTCTTTCACCTTCCACCATGATTGTGAGGCCTCCTGAGCCATGTGGAGCTGTGAGTCTATTATACCTCTTTCCTTTATAAATTACCCATTCTTTACTATGTCTTTATTCGCAGGATGAAAATGGACTAGTACAATACACGCGGAGAACTTTTGCAGTTAAAGATTATAAATAATAATATGTAGTTTGTCCATTCCAGTCTGTTTGGCCAAGCTGTAGTTCATTCACAAAATAATTCCAAGTAGCATCATGGCAACACTGACTTTTCCTTTATCATTGTGTTGGTCATCTAGGGCTGCTTTAATAACATATCACAGACTAGCGGCCTTAAGCAACAAAGATTACTTTTCACGGTTCTAGGGGCTAGAAGTATAAGATTAGTGTGACAGCAGACCTGGATTCTGGTGAGGTCTCTCTCTTTGGGTTGCATGTGGCTGCCTTCCTGTTGTGTTCTCACACGACCTTTCCTCTGTGCACGAGTGGCGTCTCTTTCACTTCTTATAAGGACACCATGTATGAATTTTGAGAGAATAAAATCCAGTCTAAACAATCACTCCTAAAATATCTTGATACAACTCAGAGAGTATGTTCATCCACACCTTCAACTGTATGACTCCAATGAGAAAACCAAAGGAAAAATAATTTATAAACATTTGTCTTACACACGTGTGATGAGATTGTAATAATGAATATATCTCCATTTCCTTGAAACTAAGATGTCACTGGCTGCAAGTTATGTTTTAGTTTCAGAAATAAGAAGATGGGATAGGGAGAGTGTATTTTGGAATCAATGACAAACAGCATTCTTATGCAAGTGGCTTTCATATTTGGGGTATTAATAGATCCATAAATTCAAGACAAAACAAAAATTGATCATCATCCCAAATTCATGTAGATATTTAAGCATTAAGACATAGGAAAGATCACTCTAAAAATAAATAGTAGTCCTTCCAACTAAGGAACACACATATGTATCTAAATTTATTTACATTTATGGAACAGTGCCAGCTGAGAGAATAGAATTTGGGAATCCCTGCTACAGAAAATGAAGAACTGAGATTTAAAGAGTCAAAGACACTCGGAAGGAGAGAAAAAATGTGCTCACTGCAGTAAAAAAAAGGCTTGATCAATCTTTTGACTGTTTTATCAACTAAGGAAGGTGCAATGATGATGTGTCAGCTTTGGGTGAACATTAAATTAGCAGGAGAATTACCGCCAATATCCTGTTCATTGCATGATTGCAGGCCATGGTAACAAAGAAGCAAGATTTGTAGCAGTCAAAAGTAGAAATTAAGGCTCTGCAGAGATGTATCTGAGAAAGAATTTTTAGCCCCTTGCACAATTCCACATGGAGAGGAAATTCCAGGCAAAGCCAGAGGGCTGGAAATAGAAACAGGTGCATTTGTAAAGAAAAGAAAAGAAACATGAATGTTTGCCTGTGCAGAGTATATGTTTCACAGCCTCAGGTCATCTGGGAGTTCTCATTTATGTGGGCAGTATACTAATTAATGCTTTATATTTTTTTCACACAGTAATTCCATTAATTAAATTGTGTCTATATAACTTATTCATAGAGTGCTGATTTAATACGATAAATTTCAAGTACTGCAGGTAATGAAGATACCAACCAGGCAACATTATTTTATTCAACTCATTACTTGGAGGAATTTAGAAAAATATGCTCAGAAGGAAGTAATTTACAAAAGATTTATAACATTTCCTGGGTCAACTGATTCCTATCATAGTGAGTTGAATCAACACTCATTAACTTGGTTCACTTCTGAAAATGATTGTCTTAGCCTCTTCCAAGTTCAAGAGCACATGAGTTCTCACCATTTCAGAACAACCACGTCTTGGCAGAAGCACAGGCAGGAGAGGGCATTGTGTTTAAGAAGGACACAGCTACGGGAGACAGGATGGAATTGGCCTTGAACCTGAAATTCTTTCTCACAGGCATTGATTGCTATTTGCTCACTGCCACAGACTTAGAGCTGCACGTATTTTGCCTTTGATCCTGAGAAATCCTGACAAGCAGAATCAAAATCAAGTGGTCCTAGGAAGCCTTCATCGCTAGTTTCCTGGACATTTGAAGGCAAAAAACCAAATAGCATGATTGGTCTCCACTTCAAGAACCAGAGCCTGGGCAAAAATACAAAAGCCCCATCTACAGTGGGAATGTGGACACCTTCTTCAACTTTGTTCATTCCACCCAGGTGGGCGTTTACTGGGGCAGTATGATACAGTGAGTATGATACTCACCGCAGGTGAGTAAAGACAAACCAACTCCCAGTGTGGACTCTTGGAAGCATCTCTCTGTTACCTTGGGAAGGTTACTTAACTTCTCCGTGCCTCAAGTAGCTGGTGAGAAAAATAGAAATTATTATAGTTACCCACCTGATATGTCTGTGTGAATGAAATGCATTAATTACTTGGCATATAGTTTGTACTCACAAATACTAAATGTAAATAAAATATTTAACATAGAGATCAACTATCATTATTATTTACACTGTCACCTTAATTAGGTAACCCTAACAAAGTTGTGATTGCTGTCTTGATATTATATCCACTTCCCCAGTGAGAAAATTAGGCAGCTTATTCAGAATCACAGGAGTCATTAGGTGGCTGAAGCTAGCTTTTTGTGTTCTCAGGTTTTTTCTACCACAGCCAGCAGGGGAAAGGGGAATGGAGAATGTTAGGAATGGAAACTGAGGGTAGAAAAGGCCTTCGCATGCATGCTAGGTGCCTCACTTGTGTTTCTTTGCCTGATTCCCACAATGTGCACATGGGTCAGGAAGTGGCTGAATTTTGAGATTTTGGAACTTGAGAGTAATAAGCAAGCCTACTTAATTTTCTTGCCATGGTAACAAAATTATCTGAAATGGCTTAAGAACATGAGCTCAGATGTGTCTAAGAGGAAAGATCATGCTTTCCTTTATGGCAGAAACAGTGAAGTTGAGATGCAACTGGTTAAGGCAGAGTTGGAGTAAAGGGTCAGAGCTATTCTTGAAAAACATGACTGGCTTTGCAGTAACCTCAGTTACGCTATGGGGCCTTTGGAGAGCACAGGCTGTCATTCTAGCCTTGAGTTCTAGAGCTGCAGACATTTCCCAAGACTTGACCTGACACTGAAGGTCTAGAACAGAAACGAGAAACTCCAGCTTTCCAGGTCACTTGCCTCTCCTAAATCATCCAGCATGTTGCCGTGAAATAGTCCGTAACTTCCCACTTGTAGGAGGTATTAAGCCCTCCCTCAACAGGCCCTCATGGATTTCACAACCGTGGTAACACTATTGCAGATTGCATTTTTGCCATGTTGTAAATGCAAGACTGAAAGAAAGAAAAAGAACATAAACTCTGAGCTGAGTCATTGAATTTGAATGTGTGAGGGAATTCTTGCCTGTAAGGTGGGTGAGCTGGTTGGCCTTCACAGAAATGGCTGTACCCAAAGTTGATCCGAAAAGCAGCATAGAATGTGGCCCCAGGGGGAACAATCCTTGGATTCTCACTGGAGCAGCTGTGGAGGGGCGTGTACAGGAATGTGACAGTGCGTGGGGACAGCGGTGGCGCTGTGTCATGCTGCTCACATTCTAGCAGCTCTGACAGCGACTCTCAAGTCCGATGAGAGCTCTCAACTTCGCAGGCCGGGCGAACTGGGTTGTCTTAAATGGTGTGCTCCCCACAAAGCATATATTTCTGCTACACTCAGATGGAATAAAAGGGATTTGATAGATGATAAAACACTAGAAGCAAACTCCAGAGCTTGCAGTCCAACCCCGCTATGGCAAAGCTGAGCAAACAGCCTCGAGGGAGACAGAATAACAGGCTGGGGTCACAAGCGAGGCAAAGGTCACCTTTCAGCTCAGATCCCCAAATCCAGGCAGCTGTGTGGCTTCGGTTTGGTTTACAACGCCACAGAAAATCTGAAAGCCTCTATGTAACTGAGTGGGTAGATGGGTAAACAAACAGGGTGCAGGTGCCTCAGTCCAGGTGGGCGTCGGTGAGGAAGAAAGAGGCTGGATCCTGAATTAAGACTCTAGAAGCTCTAAGCTTCAGTTTTCCTAATCTGGACAAGCCACTCTCCCTCTTGGGGCTTCAATTCTCAAATCTTTAAAATGTAAGAAAGCGAAGGAATTTACAGCTCTATGAGTCCTAGTATCCTATTTTAAAAAAAAACTCCTCTGCCTCTCTAAAAAGACGAAAGGAAATATAGACAGAGAAAAGGGCAGGAGAAGAGAGAATGTGCGAAGGAGAGAGAGACTCTGGCTTCAACAGCCACCAGTGTGGTGTTTCCCTTTTCTCTGAAAGCCAAGAGACTTCAAATGCCTGCCTATTTCGGGGTAAGACATCCCCAGAGGCAACCACGCCTGGGGATTTTCCAGGGATCAAGAGCAATTAAAGGACACATAGTTTTCCACTTCCAAGGCAGTCCCCGGAAGGCCTGGGAGGACATGGATCAAGAATGCAGTTGCACCCTTCCTAGAAGGAAGTGTCAGGGCTGTGGCCACAGCTGTGTCCCGCCCACCCTCTTTCAGTCCCCTGCATAGTCTCATGGCCTCGGGACCTATCGGGCATTCCTGGGTGTGGGCGCAGATGCCTGTGGCCACCATGCCAGCAATAAGTCTCTCGGGAAGAGTGTCCCACCCTATTTATTTTATTTTATTTTTATTTTATTGAGATGGAGTTTTGCTCTTGCTGCCAGGGTGGACTGCAGTGGGGTGATCTTGCTCACCACAACCTCAACCTCCGCCTCCTGTGTTCAAGTGATTCTCCTGCCTCAGCCTCCCCAGTAGCTGGGATTAAAGACATGCACCACCATGCCTGGCTAATATTTTGTATTTTTAGTAGAGACGGGGTTCCTCCATGTTGGTCAGGCTGGTCTCAAACTCCCGACCTCAGGTGATCTGCCTGCCTCGGCTTCCCAAAGTGCTGGGTTTACAGGCGTGAGACAACATGCCTAGCCACCCACCCTATTTATAACTGCTCCTCAGTTACCTTATTTTACTCTGGGGCACACAGAAAGCTTACAGCATAAGATGCTTTCGAGCAGCCTAATATTCCCAGAGCCTGCAGAGCAGACAGGGTAGAAAGCTCCCTGTGCCACTGCGTCCTGCTGATACTACAGTCACAGATGTCTCCACCTCCTTTCTCACCACCTGGGCAGAAGAGGAGTCAAAACGAGTCCTGGGGCCTCTTCAAGGGCTAGTCCTTACCCTGTGTCCACCTATGTCCACACAGCCCATGACACAGTAAAGTCAGGGTTCCTTTCTGTAGCCCTGGGGCCTTCACAAACCTTGGCTCCCTCCATCTGCTTCCTCATCTCTGCTGCGACGTGCATCCTGCTCAGAGCAGCCCACACACACGGAGAAAGCACACAGCCCGGCCCTTCGCATCTCTCACAAATGGGCAAACTTGACTCTGCATTGTCTAGAGGTGGCTGGCACCAGGTCTGACTCCAGTGAGTATCTGGAAAGACTCAGATTACAGCTCAGCCTTGCATTTCAGAAGTTGGAGTGGGGTTTTAAAGGCAGCCCTACAGGGCTCCATTCCTCCCCCATTTTCTGCAGAGGATGGCACCTCTCCAGCTCACCAGACCCCTCCACAGGGTTGCACAAAGACCTAGACTATAGTTCTGAGGGTGAAATCAGATTACCAGCCTGAAGAACTAGGGCAAAACACAATTTTGTGCTTAGTTTCTGCATTTGTAAGTTGAAAGGAATTCTAACGATGATCCCAAGGATTCTTTGAAGATAGAAATCCCACGATTTAATAAAATCTACTGTACTGAGAATTTAGTAAGTATAACACACAGTTGTTATAAAAGATAGAGGGAAAAAGTTAACTGTCATAAAAGAGAGAAGGTAATGATGATTTCTGTTTTCAAAAATACAAACTGACCTTATTTGGAGCCAATGATATAACTTAAGTTGTAAGACTTTTAACAGATGAAAACAATTTGTCCTTGAATCTGGGGTCACTCTGTATGGTGGCAATTCTGATGTTTTTCTATGTAAGGGACTAAAAAAAAAACCTGAGTGTCCAAAGTTAGGTATTTGTATCTAAAGAAAAGTTCTTGGCAGTGTTCTGAGTCACATCACAAGGGCAATGGCAGGCCTGGCGGTAGCACCACAGACGCAGGCACCGGCCTCATGAGCGTCACCTTGTGTGATCACCCCAGCCTGCTTCTGTGGTCAGCTGTTCTAGAGTCACCACAGCTGGTCTGTAGGTGTCAAAGGAGGAGAATGAAGAGCAAGAAAGTCTTCACGAAGCCTGACGCTGTGGAGTGAGATGATGAGCAGACTATCTGGGAAAACTTGTGTTATGCCAGTATCAGTAAAAAGGTTGCAATTTGTCTAGAAAGACCTGGAAACCAGATGGTTTTCACTGTGCACGATGCACTCTGATTCTAGCTCTATCACCTCAACCGGCTGTCTGACGTTGGGGATGCTAGTCTCACGTCTGGATCTCTGCCACTTGCTCCGCATGATGGGGACTATGACTAGCATGGCCTCAGCAGTCACTTCAGCTTTGCTGTCCTGCCCTTCTCTGGCACAGACGCCTCAGGAGCAGGAAGGTTCTCATGACCACCGACCACTCCACCCTCCTCGCCACCTCCCACGCAGCAGGCAGTGCTGCAGGATGAGAGCAGGAGCGGGGTAGCCACCGGAAGCACACATGCCTGCCGGATTCCAGCTATTTCCACGCCCTGGTTCTGCCCACACAGGCTGCCTTGGCAGAAGTGCCGAGTCTGCAGCTGCCACCCAGTGCACTTGTAGAGCCTGGTCAGCAGCCCCACCCCGCTGGAGTCCGGAGAGGGACCCCCAGGCAGCTCACACTGTTCTCTCAGCACAGAGGCAGAGTCTCACCACACAGATGCCCCGGCAGCCCCACCCAGCACATACAATGCAGAGATCACCTCTGGGAGTGTCCAGTAAACATGTAATGAAGGCAGTCCCCTCTCAGCGCGAGGATGTTTGACTTTCTGAAATTGGACATCGGTGATGATTTGAATCAAAAGGCAGGGAAGTGAAGACACGGACTAAGTCTTCTTCATCCTTCTCCACCATCCAGCAAGATTGTCCTCAGTGTATGTGGTGGGTGGGAGATGAGACAGCATGGAGAGCCCCGCTGTGTGAGAAGTAAACCTCGACCCACACTGCTGAACTACTTTCTTTAATACTGATGCAGAATGCCTATAGAGTGTTCTATAAAGCAGACACTGCTCCCAGAACATTGTTTACACTCATGCACTTATGGTTCATGACAACCCTAGGAAGTCCTACTATCACTTCTGTTTTACTTATGATGAAACTGAGACATGTGATTTGCCCAAGGTCGGAGAGGTGGTAAGAGGTAGCGTTAAGAGGCAACTCCAGGACTTTGACTCGAGGTCCTACTGAGTCCAGGCTATTCTGCACTGACCTGCAGCTAGCTGGAAATCTGTAGTCATTGACACTGGAGCAAAGATAGAGGAAAAGGAAGACGCCAAGGCCAACAGAATGACAGGCTCTCCTGCATAGATTTCTCCACCAGAGAGTGAGATTTCCTCCAGTGTCCTGGATCTAAAGGTTATCAGGAGATCTATATTGACCCTAGCAGTTAGGACCCGCACCCGCATAACCTTCCTGGGGAAGAGCGGCTTAAGGAGGAACAGAGCTCGCAGAATCCTTGCTGTGCCCGGCAGAATAGAGGCGGGTCCTCTCAGCTGTGCTCCCAACACATCCTGCTCTGTCATCTCCCATGAAGCAACTCAGCACTTTCTCTTAGAGTTATTTGTCTTCTCATCAGACTACGAGCTCCTTGGGTGCCTCCCCTAATATCCTAAGGACATAACCCAATGCCCGGTACAGAGCGGGTACTCAAGAAATATTGGTGCAATGACTCAATGAACTAGAGAAAAAGGTTGACTTTTTTCTTGAGTATCCAGCTCCCAGGGAGATGATAAAGGCAGGAACCCATCAGTAGGTCTTTGTTATAGTTGAGTGGATGTTTCCTGAGGTAGAATAAAGGGAAAAATTATTGAAGGTAATTGTTGAGTCAAAAAAGCAATTACACAAGGAGAATTGCATAAATATGTACACATGACTGGACATGCAAGTGTCCTCAATCTAGAAAGTGCCGTAGCTGTTTTTCCCTTAATCTTCTCCTTGTTGACACAAAGCAATTGACAAAGATTAATAAAACACAACACTTTCTTCACAGGGAATTTACAGACACACACGTGAATAAGCAACGTGGGGAGGCTAAGAGGCTGGTTGCAGAAAGTGCAGAAAGGGACAGCATTTACTGGCTTTGATTCGGCCCGTCTTGGGGCTCCAAATATGGCACAGAGGCTGTGGTGTGGAGGGAGCTGAACTCCCTGCCTCTGGGGAAAATCAGCACACAGAACCAGAAACACTCAGTGTTCAGAACAGACTTTCTCACATTGAGATGTAGCGGATACCAGGTATCCATGCTAGCTTGGAGAGCACTGGCTTTTTATTCTGCAGAATTCCCACACAGGAGAAAGAGTTGAGTAGGACGCCCTATCTTCCAGTGAGAGTCCCATCTGCTAGCCCTGAGCTTTGCAGGGGAGAAGATAAAAGGCACGTTTGGTGTAGAACTGTTGGTGACCTTGGCATAGGATGAGCCCTTACAGGAAGACTTCACCCCTGGGTTGAGAACACACAGGCTAGCTGGCCTTCCCCGGGGACCTAGAAGTGTTTGTCTGGACATAGTTGGCAATAGCACAACTTACCCCCTTTAGTAAATGGATTCATTTACAGTGTTGAGATTGCCAATTCAGGTCACTTTAGAAAATATTAGAGATAAAGGAGGTAGCAGCCCAAAATGTGTGAAGTCAAACGCTTGTCTGAAAAATGCCTACAGCTGCTGGTTTTCTTGAGTTAACCAGAGCAATGTGACCTGCACAGATTCCTGAGCATGGGAACAGGAATCTCTGTGACTGTGATCCTGCCTCCCTCTTTCTTCCCCACACGCGGGATCCTGTGTCTTCTGCACCAATCACAGAGTTTTCTGAGCATCTTTCATTCCCAGAAAGACCATGCTCTTTCTTTTCCTGATAACTTTTCTGTTCCTTGGCAAGCTCTGTCATGGAAGAGAAGTCAGTGTGCCTTCCCACCTCACCGACTCGCACCGTTTTGACTACCTGCTCCATGTTCACTATCTCTGTTTGCTTCCTAGGGCTACTGTAAAAAATGACCGCAAATTGGATGATGTGGAACAGAAAATTACTCTCTCACAGTTCTCAAAGCCAGAAGCACAAAATCAAGATGTCATCAAGGCCATGCTCTCTCTGGCAGCCCTAGGGAAGAACTCTTCCTTGCCCCTTTCTGCTACTGGTGGCTCCCCATAATCCTCGGGTTTTTTGACTTGCATCACTGTAGTCACATGGCCTTCTCTTCCCTCTCTGTGCATGTCTGTCTCTGTGTCCAAGTTTCCTCTTTTTAAAAGGATACCAGTTACATTGCATTAAGGCCCATTCTAGTGACTTTATTTTAACTTGATTACCTCTGTAAAGATCCTGTTTCCAAATAGGGTCATAGTCTGATGTACTGGGGCTAAGACTTTAACAAATCTCTTGGAGGGGGGACACAATTCAATCTTTAACGTTATCAGTCACACACTTTACGTAACTGGTTCTCTTTAAATTTTGCTACAACCCTTGTTTGATATCATGGTCCTCACTACACACATGAGGAAATCCACCTCAGGAGGGTTTGACAACTCTGTCAAGCTCAAGTTCTTTGAAGGCAGAGAAGAAGGGCATTGAGGCTGAGTCACTCCACACTGTCCAGTGAATTCTTATCATTCTTCAAGACTCAATTTAAATGTTGTCTCCTGTATAAACTGTGCCCTGAATGAGCTGACTGATAACTGACCAGAGTCAGCTACTGAAGTGCATGCTCTGCAAAAATTGTGTGCAGCTTGCCATTTAATACTCAGCTGAATGAAGTTCAAAGACATCACGGTAGCTCCTATCTCTTGATGGTAAGTGATCTGGGCCCCATGGCCATCACAGCTAAAAGTGGAATGACGTCAGCATCTTGGAAGAGAGTCTGTATTCACTGCAGTCTCAGCAATGGGCTCAGCAGCCTATATAAAAAAGCTTCTTTGCTTCTAGATCCGAAAAAGTTGGTATCCATTTCAAGGCTCTGCATAGCAAGATGATTAAGGGTAATAAATATTCCTTATGATCAATTTATTGTCACATACCATTGCTCTATTGCCCCCGACCCTCACCTTCAGCCCTAAGAAGATAAAGTTGGATAGTCAAGATAAAAGGAGATGAGAAGACACGAAAAGCCCATGATAATGGGGTTGAAGAACTGAGTGAAAGAATTAATTGCAGGGTAAAAACAACTTGAATGGACTCCTCCCCTGACCCACTCAGCCTCTCTTCTGTGTGCTACTCATTATTACTGTCGGCCCCTCCTTTCCCCTGGTAGGTCACCAGTGCATGTAGTGTGTCTTCCACATGCAGGGGGACACCTGCCCAGCCAAGGCCAAGCAAGGAAGGGCAGTGTCTGGTAGAAAGAGGTGAGAACTGAAGATCGAGTCAGGATTGGAGGAGTGGGTTTTCCTGTTTGTTTTGTTTTGGGCTTGTCATTTTTCTTAATATGAAAATATTCACAAGTCAGGACAAAAACAATAGCCTGGGGAACGTTAATCATCTTCTATTTTGTTTTTCACAAGGTGGTCCATGGACCTCCTATGTCAGAAGTACCTGGGACGTTGTTCTAAATGCAGATTTCTGACTTTCCTGCTTTCCTGAATTGAAATGTGTGTGAGAAGGGCTTCTCTGTAATTCATTCTCTAAATCACTCCTAGATCTCCTCGGGTTGGTGTAAGAATGCCTTCTTTAGAACTTTACTTCTAATCCAATGGAGTGACAGAAGCAGCTTTGCCTTCTTTCCTTAGACAACTAGAACACTGGACAAAATATTGTTACAGAATTCCTTCCTTGCCACTTTATCAGCTGGAAATCTCTGCGGCTGCAATGACCTCTGCCCAGGGCCTTGCTCAGGCCCACTGGGCTCACTCTACCCACGTGGCCCAACAGGCTGCCCTCGGCTTGCCCTCCAGCCAAGATCCTTCCATGAACAGGGACTCTGTGCTCAGCCTGCAGATGGAGCAGGAGTGCTAAAGGAGCTTCTACAATAGGAGCCAGTGTTTAGACAAGGGGAATGTGGTGGCACCCAAAAACTCGAAGATGCCAGCAACCGCAGAGACCCAAGGGACGTGGCAGCCTTTGCTCAGGGATTCCCAAGGTCTAAGCTCCCAAGGAATATCGCAGCTCTTCACTCCCATAACTCCACGAGCGGGAGCATGTTACAAGCCCTTTTATTCCTGCCACTCACAGCTTGGCAAACAGAGGGTAGGTTACAGCTTATTCATTCCCGCTGCCCACAACCCAGCAATTTCCAAGTTCTCATCCCACAACCTGGGGAATAAGGTATGCAGATGTTGGAGTGTGAGTAGGCAGAGAAGAATTGTTTTGAGTGACAGAAGGGAAGCCCTCAAGTACAAGAAGGGACCCTAAAGGCAAGTTGCCCTCAGCTGCAAGTGGGGGCCCAAAGGGGGTAGCCATTTGTGAGGCTGGTCAAGAGGTTTTCTGGGGCTCAGAATGGGAGAGGACATGCTGATTAGTCCATGGGTGGGCTTTGGAAAGAGCACCATTCAATTGGTTAAAAGGCATGATCCAGAAGGAACCAATTGGGTGGGGGTGGTAAGACGGGGGTAGAAGCTCACACTTTGGTCATGGGCTCTATTCAGAACCATCAACTCGGTTTTCAGACTTTAAACTGTCTTTGGCTTCAACGTCGGGTTTCATGGGGACCTGTCCCTGTCTGCCCAGGAATTTGTCTGTCTCCCATCACTTTCAGTATTACGATAATGACTGACAGACATGGGATAACAGACTGCAAGATTCTGGTCTCTGAGAAGAGGAGCACGGACAAGGCAGATCATACAATGACCACAGCTCACTGCCGGGAGTCAGCCTTCAGGCCCTGATGTAAGATGGGGCACGAATACAAAGCTCAGAATCCTGCATTTCCAACTGAGGTACCCAGTTCACATCACTGGACTGGTTAGGCAGTGGATGTAGCCCACAGAAGGCAAGCAGAAGCAGGATGGGGCGTGTCTCACCTGGGAAGCACAAGGGGTCAGGGAACTCCCTCCCCTAGCCAAGGAAAGCCTTGAGGGACCATGCCATGAGGGACAGTGCTATCCAGCCCAGACTATGTTCATCCCACAGTCTTTGCCACCCACAGACCAGGAGATTCCCTTGGGTGCCTACACTACAAGGGCCCTAGGTTTCAAGCACAAAACTGGGCAGCTGTTTGGGTAGAAACCGAGCTGACTGCAGAAGATTTTTTTTGTGCCCCAGTGGTACCCGGCATGCCAGTGAGACAGAACCATTCACTCGCCTGTAAAGGGGACTGAAGCCAGGGAGCCGAGTGGTCTTGCTCAAGGATCCAACCCCCACAGAGCCCAGCAAGCTAAGATCCACTGACTGGAAATTCTCGCTGCCAACACAGCAGTCTGAAGTCCACCTGGGATGCTGGAGCTTGGTGTGGAGAGGGGAATCCGCCATTACTGAGGCTTGAGTAGGCAATTTTTCCCTCACAGTGTAAACAAAAGCACCTGAAAGTTCAAACTGGGAGGAGTCCACCACAGCTCGGCAAAGCTGAAGCCAGACTGCCTCTCGAGATTCCTCCTCCCTGGGCAGGGGATCTCTGAAAGAAAGGCAGCAGCCCCAGTCAGGGGCTTATGCGTAAAACTCCCATCTTCCTGGGACAGAGCATCTGGGGGAAGGGGCGGCTGTGGGCACAGCTTCAGCAGACTTAAATAGAGAAACAAGAACAAACTTCAAAAGCCAGCAGAAGACAAGGAATAACTAAGATCAGAGCAGAACTGAAGGAGACAGAGAGACAAAAAGCCCTTCAAAAATCAATGAATCCAGGAGTTGATTTTTTGAAAAGATTAACAAAATAGATGGACCACTAGCCAGATTAATAAAGGAGAAAAGAGAGAAGAATCAAATAGACACAAAAGAAAATGATAAAGGGGAGATCATCATTGATCCCACAGAAATACAAACTACCCTCGGAGAATACTATAAATACCGCTATGCAAAAACTATAAAATCTAGAAGAAATGCATAAATTCCTGGACACATATGCCCTCCCAAGACTAAATCATGAATAAGTCAAATCCCTGAATAGACCAATAACAATTTCTGAAATTGGGGCAGTAATTAATAGCCTACCAACCAAACAAAGCCCAGGACAAGCCCAATTCTACCAGAGGTACAAAGAGAAGCTGATATCATTCCTTGAAATTATTCCAAGCAAACGAAAAAGAGGGACTTCTCCCTAACTCATTTTATGAGACAAGCATCATTCTGATACCAAAATCTGGCAGAGACACAAGAAAAAAAGAAAATTTCAGTTCAATATCCATGATGAACATTGATACAAAAATCCTCAATGTAGTACTAGAAAACCAAATCCATCACCACCTTGAAAAGCTTATCCAATACAATCAAGTCAGCTTCATCCCTGGAATGCAAGGCTGGTTCAACATACACAAATCAATAAACATAATCCATCACATAAACAAAACTAATGACAAAACCACATCATTATCTCAATAGATGCAGAAAAGGCCTTCGATAAAATTCAACACTCCTTCATGCTGTAAACACTCAATAAACTAGGTATTGATGGAATATATATCAAAATAATAAGAGCTAAACCCACAGCCAATATCATACTGAATGGGCAAAAGCTGAAAGCATTCCCTTTGAAAACCAGCACAAGACAAGGATGCCCTCTCTCACCACTCCTATTCAACATAGTATTGGAAGTTCTGACTAGGGCAATCAGGCAAGAGAAAGAATTAAACAATATTCAATAGGAAGAGAGGAAGTCAAATTATCTCTGTTTATGGGTGGCATGATTGTGTATTTAGAAAATCCCATCGTCTCAGTCCAAAAACTCCTTAAGCTGATAAGCAGCTGCAGGGAAGTCTCAGAATACAAAATCAGTGTGTAAAAATTACAAGCATTCCTATACCCAGTAATAGACAGAGAGGCAAATCATGAGCAAACTCCCATTCACAATTGCTACAAAGAGAATCAAATACCTGGGAATACAACTTACAGGAGATGTGAAGGACCTCTTCAAGGAGAACTACAAACCACTGCTCAAGGAAGTAAGAGAGGTCACAAACAAATGGGAAAACATTCCATGTACCAAAAAAGAGCCCATATAGCCAAGACAATCCTAAACCAAAAGAACAAAGCTGGAGGCATCACGCTACCTGACTTCAAACTATACTACAAAAATGGGAAAACATTCCATGTACCAAAAAAGAGCCCATATAGCCAAGACAATCCTAAACCAAAAGAACAAAGCTGGAGACATCACGCTACCTGACTTCAAACTATACTACAAGTTTACAGTAACCAAAACAGCATGGTACTGGTACCAAAACAGAGATACAGACCAATGGAACAGAATAGATGCCTCAGAAATAATGCCACCCATCTACAATCAACTGATCTTTGATAAAACTGATGAAAACAAGCAATGGGCAAAGGATTCCCTACTTAATAAATGGTGTCAGGAAAACTGGCTAGCCATATGCAGAAAACCAAAACTGGCTCCCTTCCTTACACTTTATACAAAAATTAAATAAGGACAAATTAAAGATAAACATAGAAAGAAAAAAAACCTAGGCACAACCATTCAGGACATAGGCATGGGCAAAGACTTCATGACTAAAACACCAAAAGCAATTGCAACCAAAGCCAAAATTGACAAACAGAATCTAATTAAACTAAAGAGCTTCTGCACAGCAAAAGAAACTATCATCAGAGTGAACAGACAGCCTACAGAATAGGAGAAAATTTTGGCAATCTAGTCATCTGACAAAGGGCTAATATACCAACGTACAGGGAACTTAAACACATTTACAAGGAAAAAAAAACAAAAAATCCCATCAAAAAGTGGGCAAAGGATATGAACAGACACTTCTTAAAAGAAGATATTTGGTTGGGTGTGGTGGCTCATGCCTGTAATTCCAGCACTTTGGGAGGCCAAGGCGGGCAGATCATGAGGTCAGGAGATCAAGACCAACCTGGCCAACATGGTGAAACCCCACCTCTACTAAAAATACAAAAAAAAAAAAAAAAGAAAAAGAAAAATTAGCTGGGCATGGTAGCACATGCCTGTAGTCATAGCTACTCAGGAGGCTGAGGCAGGAGAATTGCTTGGACCCAGGAGGCAGAGATTGCAGTGAGCTGAGATCATGCCACTGTACTACATACAGCCTGGGTGGCAGTGTGAGACTCCATCTCAAAAAAAGAAAAAGACATTTATATGGCCAAGAAACATATGAAAAAATGCTCATCATTACTGGTTATTAGAGAAATGCAAATCAAAACCACAATGAGATACTATCTCATGCCAGTTAGAATGCCAATCATTAAAAAGTCAAGAAACAACAGATGCTGGAGAGGACGAGAAGAAATAGGAACACTTTTACGCTATTGGTAGGAGTGTAAATTGGTTCAACCATTATGGAAGACAGTGTGGCAATTCCTCAAGGAGCTAGAACCAGAAATACCATTTGACCCAGCAATCCCATTACTGGGCATATACCTAAAGTATTGTAAATCATTCTACTATAAAGACACATGCACACGTATGTTTATTGCAGCACTGTTCACAATAGCAACAACTTGGAACCAACCCAAATGCCTATCAATGACAGACCAGATAAAGAAAATGTGACACATGTATACCATGGAATACTATGCAGCCATAAAAAGGATGAGTTCACGTTTTTTTACAGGGACATGGATGAAGCTGGAAACCATCCGTCTCAGCAAACTAACACAGGAACAGAAAACCAAACACCACATGTTCTCACTTATACATGGGAGTTGAACAATGAGAACATATAGGCACAAGGAGAGGAAAATCACACACCAGGTCCTATTAGGGTGTGGGAGAGCAAGGGAGGGATAGCATTAGGAG